>NIJG01000012.1:386751-498568 GCA_002201625.1 Euglossa dilemma | reverse complement strand
TTTTTTTTTTTTTTCTCCGCGTCATACTCGAGCGATTGTTCGACGAACATCAAATGCATCGTGAAAATATAATAGGAGGTAACGGAAATGTCAATATTTGCGTTCCTTTCATTTGTTGCGCGATTTCGCGTAGCGTGTGCGACAAATGGACGAACAGTCTGTTTGACATCCAACCATACCGATTGCTCCACCAGTAACGTTGTTGTTGTTGATATCGAAAAGTTACTCTCGATACTTGCTCTCGCTTAAAAAAAAAAAAAAGAAAAAAAAAAAGAAGGAAAATATACAGAGTATTTAAATAGTACAATCCAAGACGTGAGAATAAAATGTTGCAATATTCATGGATAAGAGGGAAAAAAGTAAAATGCTCGGCTCGAGTCTCTCGGACATTCCGAAAATTGTGAAATATTCATCGGCTATAAATGGCGATAGAATTCTGACCATATAGGGCATGAAACTGGTATTTAAAGACATCGATTCGTGATCAATATATATGAATTTGCATATTTAACGTACCCAAGAAAGTTCGTTCTACTTTTATCTCTGTGAACTTTTGACTCGAAACGCTTTCGAGTCAGTTCCTCTCTGTATACGCGACAAACTGGAAAGAGCGTCTGATGATTATACGAACACGAGGCACTTTGCGAATTCGCGAAATCAGCGTCGTATTTCATCGATCCGGTAGAACGATAATGAAATAAGAACGGAGCGACGAAAGAGATCACCGAGGAAAAGTCCAGTTCATAAACTCCCGTTTTCAGCACCCTCTTGTTCGACTACTCACCGCGCCAACCCTCTCATCTCTCTCACTCTCTCTCGGTGCTTCGAAAGGGAGGACGGAAGGAACCGACTGAGCAACGTCTTCTTTCGTCACCTATTCTTTTTTCAGCCGGAGATAGCGCTATAGTTGTAGCTTGTCACCGGTACTCTACGTGACGAGCATCCAATTCGCCGCCTCTGTCTCCACTTCTATCCGACAGCCCCTATTCTTCGACGTGAAACCGAAGCTCCTGAATCGGCTCGATGAAACCCGGGATTAGAGGGGAATACGGTGTAACGGGAGTGGCGGGGAAATTTCAGAACAAGGGACGCCGTTTCCTCGAGGAGTCGCGGGCCGGATATTTTCGCGCGAACTTCGCCCCCGCGGGGAGAACGTGGACAGCTTGGCTGCGGAAAATTCCCGCACGGTTGCCGCGAATTTCACGGATCGATGGAACGGAAGACGCGTGGAACCGGGTTATCCGATTAATTTCCTCGGGAAAATAGGAGAGAGAGCCGAAGGTATTATACGGCAGATATCACCGGCGCGGCCGGAACTGCTACGGCCAGATAAAGAGGCGAGTTATTCGTTAATTTAAATCTCAAACAGAAAGTTCGTTATGGACAGAGTCTTAGGAAGCCAGTTAAGAATCGCGGGTACACACGGGAGGGGCTTAATAACGTTCGGAAAAAGGAGCAGCGTTTAAGAATCGCGTGAATAATTTATCGAGTCGACGGTTCGTTAAACGGGCCGGAGAAGAAAAGCCCGGGGAAGAAAAGGAAAATAGGGGAATATTGATTAATGTCGGCGGGAAAGGTGCACACGGCGGGCATTATCAGCGGCGATATTGAATGCAAAGTAGCTGAATATTTTCGTGATCCGTCGCCGTGAGGTGGTAGAAGTGGCGCCAAAAAGGTGTTGCAAACTCTTTGATGAAATACGTAACGTGCAATCTCCCAAAAGCAGCCTTTGACAGGCGTTTAACGTCAGTCGGCGCAATCCGCTGTGATATTGATTCGATTCTCGTCGGACCCTTTCATCCGCTTGCTAATTTCGCCCCGGCGTTCTTTGAAACCGAATATCTTGCTTCAGCGGGGCCCGTGCGCCGTATCTCCGCCGGAAACCCTCGTCGCGAAAGAACCAAACACACCTTCCCGCTGTCATTCCCGCCTTCATTCTCGCCTCGTTCCGCTTCATTCCGACTCCGTTCATTCCGAATGTTCCCTCGTAAAAAGTTATAAACTCTCGCGGGAGTGTCGGAGGATACGCGACGTATCCCCGGCCGGTCCGGGCCGAAAGAATTCCGGAACGAATCGATAGGCGTTTAATTTCATTAGCAGCACTCGCCCGGCTAATATCTATCGGAATTTCCCCGATATATGATAGGACGATCGCCGCCGATTATGGCAGCTGGTGAATAAAAGTTCGGCCGTTTTAGCTAATATAAACAGCAGCAGCGTTAGGTCCGCGTGGAGAATCGGCCGATTTAATTGGAGCAGGGAATTCGCGCATCTGGAGTTAATGAAAGTTTCAACCGCGGAATATCGATTATATATGTCCATATTCGTTGATAATGGTCTGGGATTTCGGAATCGGGTCGATCAGGTTCGCCTCTGAAAATTCGATACGGCCGAGTATAATTTGACCGACATTCGGCAACCGCGATCGTAATAAACGTTTCCTGTTTTAAATTTGCCCCGCTCGTCGGCCGGCCGTTTCTTTTACAACCCTGCCTCGGTTATGCTTCATTTACACCGATCTCGTTTCCTTCCTCTATCCCCTCTCCCTATTTCCATATATATCCTTATGTCTCTCCACGACTTTCTCCCATTTCCTCGCGCTTATCGTCTCTCCGTGCCGCCCAACTTCGCCACTGTCGTCTCTCTTTCGTCCCTCGCGCTCGAGCATTTAACGAAACAGACGTTCGGACGAACTGCAACGCGCGCGATGACGACCACGAGAGCGACGTCGGTCGCGACGGAATTCTTATCGCGAATTTCCACCGAGATGGAACACCGTAAATTGGGCATGCGCGCCACTGTGTCTCAAACAATTTCCCGTATTCGGTGGCTGATGCAGGATTTATGGTACACGCGCGTCTCTTGCGAGGAACAACAGCGCCGCGCACCCTTTGTCGCGACTTTTCCTCGCACGATGGTTCGGAGGTAATTGAAACGGTGGAAATTTACAGTACAAAGGAATTTATTTAGCGTCGACTTATTGAAAACGCCACTCGAGGATTCGAAAGAGAAAATTTGTCTTTCGCCGTATGACAAAGGGAAAAACCGAAGGAGACGTTTAATATTTACAGAGAAAACTCGGGTGGCTGTCGTGCCGAGCGCAGACGAGCCGAACGTGCAATATTGCGGAACGTCATAAGCAACCGGGTTTCGTTTTATTCCTCTTCCTTCCGTACGTTCGAGTACCCGGGCATACACGCGTAATTCGCCGATGCACACGGCGTTTGCGCTTTTATTCGGAAACGCGGTTTACTCGGGCCCGTCCCGGTTCATTCACCACGCCCGCCCTCGAGTAGGTCTTTCGAATTCGTGCAAACAAGACCGGCCACTTTTCGACCGACGTCATTTAATATATTCGGAGTTAGAGCCGCAGAAAATATCCCTGCCTTGCAGCGGGACGCGCGTCCCGCTTTTCACTCCGATAGAACGCTGAATCGGAAAACTCACCAGCCCATGGTAGCCATCTTGTTCAAACGGTTCGATCCCCATTCGGAACGGAGCGAATTCACAAAGCAGCCCGAGCTCGCTCGTAATCGGCAAACCCGTGATTCCCTCGATACAGATAAAGCCTGCCCCTGTGACCGCAACGGGGTTGAGACGTTTCTCGGAATAACCGGCGATAACCGTTACATCGAGCTTCTCCCCGAAAACAATTAGGAAGAACAGAGATGACCGATATAACCGTTAGAACAGAGATGGTTCTTAAGCGCGGTATCACCGGCAGGTTACGGTCTCGGCGGTTTTGGAATTTCGATAAGTAGCGAAAATTGCGCGATTCCTCGATAGCCCGGAAACACCAAGGAAAATCGATGCCGCGAGTTTCCGCCGCGCTCTGTCACCACGGAGAGCCCCGGGGAACCACGGGAACCGAGTTGTTTCGCTGTTTTTAATTAATCCCGCGACTCCTTTCATTAAAAATTTCTTTCCCACGTCGTAATTACCGGCCGCAAGAAGTTCTAAATTTCAAGCTTCTGAAATTCCACACTTTCCTCTCGGCTGAGCTTCCAAGCATCCTAAATTTCACGAGTTATTCAACGGCACGGTCATTTCTTGCGGCGGAATGAAAAATGCGTGGCACACCGGCGGATACAATTTGATCAAAGTCCAAACTTCCAGCGCCGGTCCGAGGGAAAACCCGCGATTCAACGGCGGACGATCTCAAGATCCGTCGGTTGGCTTTGACGCGCGGCTCGAGTAGGCGGAGATAGAGATTTTCCCTTTGCGAGGTTGAAAAACACCGGGTAGGATCGTTGGCCGAAGCGTACCGAAGCGTCCGACGGGGATTTTTATTTTCGCGGCCGTCACCCGTCCCCCGAACAATGGCACTTCCTTCCCTGTCTTTGCCGCCCGCTTTCCAGATGAAGGGTTCATCGGGATTTATTTCTACCCGGGGTTAGATCGCGCGAAAAAACTTGCACGTACAGATATCCCGACGGCGTACGGAACCGCAAACTTTGACGGAACTTTTTCCAACGACCCGGCCCGCTCCTCTGTCTCTGCCGCCTCTGTCCTCGCCGAACATTGTGAGCGCGGCTATTAAGCGGTCGAGCGACAGGTGAATGCTATAAATCCTCTCGTCTTTCGTTCGCGGACGGCCCACAGTTGATAAATGCCCGTTCCTCCGACGAAGACGCTATCTTCTTTCGTCGTGGATGCAGCCCGAATCCGATACCGGACACCTCGCCTCTATCCGACCTCGATGAATTATTTCCGCCCAGGGAAAATGTATTTCGCCCGATACGCTGTAATGCTAAATATTACATTGTCCGCCCAGCCGAACGGGTATCGCGAGGTATCTCGCTTGGATCCTCGACCATCCTAACTTTCGCCTATCCGCGAAAATTAACCAAGTTTGTTCGCGTCGAGCTGGTAGGAGGGTCGGTGGAACGTCTTCTTTCCATTGGCTAGGACCTGGGTTCGATCCTCGGTCTTCCGTTGTTCTAACCAATTACGAATCTCGTTTTTCTCCTCCCAAGTTTTCTTTCCCCCCTTGATAATTGTCACGCCGATTTAGTCTCATGGAGCTTTTGAAAAATTTATAATAATCTTCACGTCGTGCCAAAAACTGTCCGATATTAAACATTCACGATATCGGTGCGAGAGAAGCGCGTCGTGGTTCGAGAATATATGATCCTTGGGTTGAAAAATAGGTTTCCAACGGTGGAAGGGAAGCAGAGGCGAGTTTTATTTTCCGATGAATGTGGTTGAGGTGTATTTCCACTCTTATCTGTAATTTCCGTCTCCATTCTGCGAGAGTAGAAAATAGCGTGGCTATCCTTGTATCCATAAATTGCTTCGAAATTTGCTGATTGCGGAAAACAAATGCAACAGTGAAGAGGGATGGAGAGAGAGAGAGAAGAGGGGTTATTCCACGCTTGTGGATGGATGTGTTGTTGTGTTTGGGTAATATATGTGGATAATTGGGAAAATTAGTTTCATTTATATATATAACCTCCCGTGGGAGATTCCCTAATGCGGGATATTCGCTGGTAATTCAATTATTTACGAACGCGTGTTAGAATACACAAATGGAAGCTGAAACAACCCAGGGTGGGGTATCGCATTAGTGGAACCACCAAAAAACGCGTGTATCGCAAACCACGTACACGCATTCACGCGATTTCGAACGAATATCGCGAAGCGCGTAAAAAGGTTAATTCGCAACATTCCAAGACCGAGTTGGAATTATAATTTCGCCGGTTCTCAAAGGTAAGAGAGAAGCGCTTTCCTTAGTTTCTCCTCCTTATCGAATTCTCTCTAGCCTGGTACACGCAGTAAAGAGCGAACGCTGCGGATTTTCGTGACGTTCCTTAATTTTCATTTCGCATTCCAGACGGTTCGAGACCGTTCGAGACCGTTTCCGAATCGATACACCGTGCTTGGAAGCGATACATAAATAATCGGCGGAACGCGATCCCGGTACTGCGACCGCGTTCACGAAGAGGCACGGAAAAGAGGGAAAGAACAGTCGATGCACGACAATAAACTTACGCGATGGCCCGTCTAGCGTGGCAAAAGGAAAAAGGACGAAAGTAAAATTAATGTCCGACATGTATATCGATGCTTCTGTGTCTTTCCAAGTTGGTTCCTTGTATGCGCGACACGGCCCGCGAGTACGCGCCGACCTTTTTCAATCAAGTAATAAAACGGTAGAAACGAATTGCAGCAGATATTTCTTCGAGCGACGTAGAAATCGTTATTTCGCGGAATTTGCTTCCGTTCCTGTTACAGCGTAACGCCGATTCCACCGGGGAAAGGGTTCGTCGTTCTTAAATGATTATCGATCATACCTGGAAACTTTCCTTTCCAAGATTTCACCGTGCGAGCATGATTACGCGAAAGAGTATATTCCGTTATAGGAATTCGGGGAAATTCGGGGGAATTTGGGGGAATTTGCTGGGAGAAAGAGGCGATCGGGTGATGATTCGATGGTGCAAGTTGGATCGATGAGCCGGTGAAGGAAAAGAAGAAGCTGGGAAAGAGTGGTAACTCGAGGCGAGAGGCAATCCTTATCCCTGGTTTCACGGAAACAAGACCTCCGGTCTTAGAAGCCTTCCGAGGATCAAGGGGATAAATTAGGATACGTATCTTTTAGAACGACGGAGGATATCAGGTGCATTTACCGCCGCAGACATTGCCGCTCATCCTCTCGATCCGGACCGCTCGTTAATCCGTGAAACAATGCTTCGTAAAATTTATCTCGTCTCGCGACACCGTGAAATAATTCCCCTCCCTGCGCGTGCGCGTTCTTTAACGAAATTTCCCGCCAGCAGATCTACGCCCGAACTATGCGATATTTCATATATCAGGAAAAACGAAAATTACTGTCGATGCGATTCTTACATGCGCGAAGGGACGCTCCCCCCCTCACGGTTTTATTATCTCTCTCGCCAAAGGCAAATCGTCCATGCTACCATAAATTNCGCCAGCAGGTATACGCCCGAACCATGCGATATTTCATATGTCAGGAAAAACGAAAATTACTGTCGATGCGATTCTTACATACGCGAAGGGACGCTCCCCCCTCACGGTTTTATTATCTCTCTCGCCAAAGGCAAATCGTCCATGCTACCATAAATTTCATTGTTTCCAGACGCAGAGATTGCGGCACGCTGCTACCATAAATTCCCCGAACCCGTCAAAAGAACCTGCTGACAGTGACAAGAGTCATCTGTCTTCTGCAACGACATGTCACGCAGTTTCGCTCTTTATTCGCGTTATCGAATCGTAAATACACGGCGCCCGCCTAGGATCGCGCGCGTATTTTCAAAGCAGAACTGCCCTGCCACCGAAAATCAGTTCGCGCTGTCAAAATCGGATACGTTCCCGTCCGCAAAGTCGGTCTCGATTGCCCAATCAGCGTCGATTCACTCGCAATTTCTTCGACTTCTCCAGGCCAGGTAGTCGATTAATCTTCGGTTTAACCCGTGCAGTTTAACCCTGATACACCTTCCTCGGATGTTTCCTCGAGTTTACGATAACTTTCCGACGGGAAGACTGAGATTCGAAGGGGTAGACAATTCATGAAAGAATTATACGGGAAAGTTTGTATTTGGGCGCAGGAGTAGGTCATGCCACGGCAGGAATTAGGTGGGAGAAAATATCGTCTAGCGAAAACTCTATGGCCTCGGCTAGATTTCCCCAGGGTGAGCTTGATAAGCTTTCCGAAAGTTGAACGTCACAGCATAAGTCTTGACCGCTTAAGTAAAGGACCGTGCGGAATTTTCGGCGCGAGTCGGAACGCGGGATCGGGATCGCGATCGATGCCCGAGGGAATCTCGATCGAGATCCGACAAACGGCACGGCTGCACGAAAAACGGTCCGATTGTTCCGCTCGCGGTTCGCTGAACGTTTCCCGCGCTCATCTTAATCCGATTACAGAAGTGTGCGTGGAAAATATTCGGCCGCCTGCGTCCTCTGTATATAATGCAATTTCGCGACGCGATTCATCACGCCGTGAAACCAATAAACCGCGAGCTAATTCCCGGCGTTAATTACTCTTTGTCCCCCTTCGCCCCTTTTCATTTTTTCAATTCTCCCCGTTCCTTTTCTTCTTTCTCTCATTTTTTCCCCGGGCCCTGCGCTTTCTTTTCGCTCTCCATCCAGCTTCAATCATGGAGCGCGGCGAATCGGGTTTCTGCCGCTGAACGATGCCGCCGGCCAATTTCCCAGCAGTCTCCTCGTAAAAGATATAAGACGTTCAGCTTTTGCGAATCTTTCGAGACCGTCTCGCGAAATGTAACTGTCCGAAAATCTCGGATAACGTACCCGGTGCAACTGCGAACGGAGGAGAGAAACGGCGCGCAATCGGATACGTATTTCAGGAACTATGCCGTGTGTTTCTGCGTCTGTCCCGCATCGATCAGCCTAGGGAAAATGGATAATTTAACGAAATCTCGAGGAGAAGTCTGCTCGGCGTTCGCTCGATACTCGCGATACGAGGTGCGTCGAATATTCGACGAGGATCCGGGACGAAAACGGACACGGGGAGGATCGGAGAGGAAAGAACTAGCGCGTGGACGATTCTTTTCGCCTGGTGAATAATTTTCACGCTCTTATCGAGCTCTTTAGCCAGGCGGAAAATAGACCTTTAATCCCTGCGGCACGAAGACTTCGATCGTTCGAGACTTCGAACCCGGAACGTTGATTGCATTCGTCAAACTTCCGCACATATCCGTTTATAGCTTGCACGGCATAGACACTTCGGAGGATAAGCTTTCGGGACGTCACTAGGAGGCAATGTTACGACAAAATGTTCTTTCTATGGGACTTGAATTTTTGATGCGCCACCTGAGCCAACATTTACCATCGAATTTCGCTGCTTTACCATCGAAATCTCAATTTCCGAAACGCTTTATCGACTGGATAGAGAATATTTTTCAAAGTCGTTGGTTACGCAAGACCTGCCTAACGGCAGTCAATCCGGTTTCAAGTGCCTTTAGCGACGAATAACACCACGCGTGATTCCGTTCGAGTAACGTGCCTTCCCGAATAAAGAAATAATCCCGGGAGGCTGGAACGGAGCGCGGAGGTTTGCCAACAAATTCAATCGACGTGTAAACGAAATCAAAGCCGTGGTATTCGTCGTCTAATCCGGTACTTACTCGAACATCAAGAGGATTAACATTGAGATTGGCGTTGCGGAAAACGAGAGACCGTGGCCGAGTTGCCATGGCGGGGAACGGAGCGTGCAGTATGGCCAGCAGGCTCAGTCTTCCAGTAATATTTGATGTACGGGATCGTGGCTGTACGGTTGCCATATTTCTGCCGACTTTGCGAACCGTTTTAGTTTTTCGTGCTGGTTGGAAGGCTTCCAGTAGCAGGACGCGGCGAGAGAACACCGCCACCCCCCTCGGTTAAAATATACTTGGGCTCAATATGTGTGAAAACGTACGGCTGGCCCGTATGCTGCTACGTGCCTTGCTAGGGCCACACACGCGCGTGTGTTACACCAATACCCGTATATTTCGCGCGATCGTGGTGAGGAGGTTGCGCTTGCGCTTGCGCGCGCGCTAGCACACATATTTGTCCACGTAGTGACCCCGTGCGAAGGTACGTGACGTTAAGTCCCTGCCAAAACTTGTTTCCCCGTACTTTCCGTCGCGCTGCCCTCTGCTACCTTGCTAAACACTTTTCCCCATAGCGCTCCATCGACTTCCTCTCCGTGAGAGGGTAAGTTCATTTCGAGACCTAGCCAGAGACTCCACCGACCTCCCTTCTTAATGTCTCCGAAATTTCATCCTCCTTTTTCCCTCGACCCTTCGCCAGAGACTAGAGTCCCCCCGATTGCTCGTGTTCCAGTTACCCTTTTTTCTACCCGTGGCTTGACGGAGGGGTGGAAAGTCACCGACTATCGTGTCTGCCGCTCGGCCGTTCTGTTTCGTTAAAGATCGAGAAAAAGCGGGGAGCGGCAAGGTTAACCGGAAGATTATTTATAAGACGTTATCGGACCACGAGGCGGCCCGGTGCAAATGTATTCACCGCTCAATTCTGCGAATCGTTAAAGCAACGTGGCCGAGGGTAATAAGTTAAGCAACAAGACATCCTGGGTGTCGCTTCGCATTTACATCGTCGATCTGCATATCGCGTTAGCATCAAAGGCACGTCTCGCGTACTTCTATCGGGTCCCCGCGAGCTTATCACCGGCTAATAACGGCCGGCCCATTATCATCGGCTCTCTCTCCCTCTCCCTCTCTCGCTGTGCTCTCTCGTCAAGTTACGGAGCTGCCTTCGATTTTCTCGTGTTTCGTGGCAGTTAGCGGCAGCTCGCTTCCGCAACAGGCACGGCCGGAGTAATCGTGCCGCAAGGCTCGTTTTTCTCGAGTCACAGCGATCGATCGAGTTGCCCGGCACGCTCGGCCCTGTCAGGATCATGCATCGTCGATGAGGACGCCGCGTCACCGATCCACCGACGACGCATCGGAGCACCGGTCGTCCCGATGTTCTACCAACTCCAATGGTCTGCTACTCTCTCCGGGCGCCGATAACTCTTCAGGAATTTATTGAGACGCATTGCGGGGGCAAACATTTCCAGCTGTTCGCGTCGCATTGTTGCCTCATTGTCGACGACAAAAGGCTTTCCTGTTATCTACCGACGTCTCTGTCTCGTCCCTTTTGTTCCCCGTCCGATTCCTTCGCTCCGCCGATCGACACCCGTTCCGGCTAATGGACAGTTTTATTTCGCTCGAATACGCTCCCACCGATCCTCCTCCTCCTCCTCGCTAAATACTCGCCTCCTTTCGATCTCTCCTCTTTCCCTCTTCGAGGGTCCGTACCGAAGCGAATCAATTCTTCCCGTGTCTTTCCAGGCACTTCTCTACCTTCCCGCGGAGAAGTGGGACGGATTCGACGCGATTATCAATTCTCGCAGACTCTGGCTAACTCGGATCGAGAAACTCGGTGGGAAAGAGCGCGCGAAGTGAACGCGAAACGATGTCTCGGGGTGAAAGCGGGTTCCCTGGACGCGCGTTTGTCAAGTACCTTTTAAGGCGGGTGGTAGAAGTCAGAGCGGAAGCAGAGTTGCGGGTTATAAGAAGCGAGGTGTTGCCTCGTGCGTGCTGTAAATCCTTCGGTGAAGTCGGGTCGACCGGGCTGTTGGCCGGCCGGCGAGGTCGGTGCCAGGGAATAATTACGCCGTGTGTTATTTAAATTCTGATCGACGAGTCGCAGGAACACGCACCCGTGGCTGCTATCGGCCGGAGAAATTTCACGGCAGAGCGGATTGGTTCGCGGAGGCTGGCGGAATGCAGGGCTGCATCTATTACGGGTGGGTAGACGTCTGGTTGGATTGCTCTAGGTGGAGCCGGCTGCGTCTAGCCTTAAACTTGCGAAGCCAGGAGGGGACCAGGAGGGAACCAGGAGGTGGCCTGGTTCCACACGGAGGCATCTTTGCACGCGGCACGTTCCCGAACGTTCACTGCCACCCCTCTCGTTTTCCAGCCACCGCTCCGCGCCGAGGAGAGCTCCAATTGTCTATCGGAATTTGATAATGGCTCGTCGCGGTCATGTAAAATTCATGAGGCGACTCGGTCGCTGTAACGACCAAATATCTCCGCGGCTTACGCCGGTGAACTTGGGCTTTGTCGCTCGGCGACCGACGCCGCGGGGACGCCACGGGGACACCGCGGGGACTCCTTCGATCTTCCGCCCCCTGTTCGTTATTGACGGATTTAAGTTTCGACGGAGGCGCAACCACCGATACTCCTTCGATCCTGTTTGGAATTTAGCCGAACGTTGATCAATCGGTATTTCGGTTTAATGGATTGACGCGTCGCGTTTAATCGATAGCGATGTTAATGAGGAAGCGATGCGTGGTTAGTACAGATGGATAGAGGAAGCGGTGGTGATCATGAACGGAGGTGGGACCTGCTGCGGTCGGTGGGTCGGTGAAAGCCAGCTACCTATGCAACGGTGTCGTTTGCGGTCGTCTCGGTTGATAGGGACAAAGTTTCGGTCGTTGGGGAAATATCGCTGCCTTTATGTCGCGGGAGACTGTTACCTTTATTCGGTTCGAAGCCACCGATGGTACGGTTCGTGAAATTTCCCAAATCGAACCAGCACGACGGGCCGATATCCTTACCGCGAATCTTGCAGCCCGCTTCCTCGCCAAGACGCTCCGTGTAACGACACACGGATAACCGAGTTTCGCGAGATTCCACGGCGGTTTACTCGTAAGCCTCGGAATCACGGTCGAACAACGATAATCGCGGCGCAGTGGATTCTCGAATATAGTTTCCCGATTGTTCCAAGAATCCCGGGATCGCAGTTTTTCAGCGGATCAACTTGTCACTGGAAAATCTCGTTTTATTAGACGATTGACCCGGATGTCGATTAAGGTGCAGCTCGTCCTTCGATTCGCGAAGATTGAACGTGATTCGCCGTTGAACGGGCGAGGAAAGTTTTCGTGGAAAGGAGCCCGATTGACGTCTTATTCCGCGTTATTGCATCGGTATCTCGGAAAGTTGTAAGAGGAAAAGTTCGTCATTTCGGTAGCGTTTCCTTTCCGCTCCTTGGCCCCCTTCGTTTCGTCGTCCCTCTTCTCGTCGCCCCTTATCTTTCGCGCCGATGTTCCCGATAAATCGGTTTAATTTCCAAATGGACGGGATGGCAAATTTTTCCGAATGCCCGCGTGGCAAAGCCGATTCCGGAAGTCGATACGAAGCAAGTGGAGGGACAATGAAGTGGCGGATACTGTTTAATAAATTAAAAATTTCGCGAGATATACGACCGGCTCGGTAATTCGTTTCGCGCGATCGCCGAATGCGAATGTTTACGCTGGCGATTTTATTTCGATGAATTATCAGTCGCTCTACGCTCGTCACGGGCCGATAGCCGGCGTCGTTAATAAGGTTGTACAAATTTGATCGAAATCCGTACGACGAGGCGGACACGGCACGTAGCCCCCTTCGCGTTTTTCACTGCGTTGCTCGGCAAACGACGGAATTAATAATTTTTACGAATAAAAATCAACCGGTCCGATAATTTTCGTATTTGCCAGGCGTAATCTGCTTTTCGCTCGTCGGCCGATAATTCCGATATTCATCGCGGCGCGTTACGCGTGGCGCGTATGCGAGCGTCGAAACGAAATATCGCAAGACAGGCATCCGCGCGCGTGTTTCGTAGGCGGTCTGCTGGTTTAAAAAATTTCATACGTACCGGGTCGTCAGGTTGGGAAAATTCAATTACCCTCGGCCGGAAGCCCTTTGCGCCGGATGCTTTATTTCTTTCCTTAATTGCCAGCCACGCGCGTGGCGTGGCATATAATGGGACGGGAGCGCAATAGAGGCGCAATAGAGGCGCTGCTCGCGGCACGGAAGGTATCCCGATTGTTCTACAGGGCTGGGAGAAGCCTCGAGAACCGCGTCTGGCTTCTCTTGCAGCGAAGAAGGCGAGTAGAATCGACGACGGCGGCGGCGGCGGCAGAGGAAGAACGAAAGCGCGACTTGGCCGAGCGAGAGAGGATCAGGAAATGCGGGGAAATTGCGGCCGGCCAGAGAAGAGGAGGCCACACCGGTGTGTTAGCAACCTGGAAATAGTGGGAATACCAATGTGCAAAGCAGCGAGGAGTCGGAACATCGGTCCCAACGACGAGAACCAGACGTTGTACAGGCATTCGGGACACGTAGGGGAGCCGAAGCAATAGTCCGCTGGCAACGAAACGAGGAATTTCGACCGTCTCCGAGTCCTCCTCTACCAACCCAGCATTCTTCTTTCTGCGGCAACGATATCCGTCCGACCTCGTCCTTTGATCGCTCACCTGTGGATCATCGTCTAAGTCTCGCCCGTGAAATATTTATTCCCGATTGAAGAACGGATCACGATGGATTATCCCGGCGAGATGGACAGGGAAATGGTTCGCGAAATGGTGGAATTGCGCGGCAGAGAGTAACCGAGAAGTGGTCGAAGAGTGAATCGTATTAATCGGCGATGATGCGAAGAGAAGAGAAGAGTAGGGAAAAGGAGAGGAGAGGAGAGGAGAGGAGAGGGTGCAGCGCGTATCCCCGCGAAATTCAATCACTGGCTGATCCCTCGGATCGAAGGTCTCGTTTACGGGATGGGTGTAAGTAATACTGGGACCATTTGCATCGTGTTGCGCGTATTGGCCCGCGATGCAATTAGCGCTTCATCGAGGCATCGCGATCCATTGTACTCGGACTGTTGGAATCGAATCTGCGTTGGCCGGGGGGCCGATGGCGGTGGATCCGCCGGGGCATCGGGTATGGAGAGGACGCGCGATGTTTCGCTTCGATTGATCGATGGCTGGCCAAGTGGCCGAAGGGTTTCGCGCACATTTTAAATTGCCTGCATTATCGACGGCGCGGCGCGGGGCAGCGCGACGCGGGACGACGCGTTTACACAGCGGCTGGTCAGCGATACGATTAATCGGGTTACTCGTGGGTTTTTTAGCGCGGCGACCGCGCGGCAAATGGACTTGGAACGAGGCGGAATTAACGTCTCGTAAAAGCGTCGTAACCCGCGGGGCTGGAATCCGCGCGGAATCTAGGGAAACGCGGCGGGGTTGATTTACGCTACCGCGGCGATAAAACCGGGACGGCGAGCAGCGCGGCGAGGCACTGCTTTCCAATTTACACGCGGTCCAACTATCGGCATCAAACCGCATTTAAATGACATCGTTCGAGAGCATAATGCGATTAATGTGTCGTACAGTATCGTCGTTATTGCCGTGCTAATTACACAAATCATATTTGTTTGGCACAATCGTTACTTCATCGTCGATGGCGCCATTTGTAACTACGGCTACGGTTCGTTTGAATACAGCGCGAGCACACCGATCCGCCATGACGCTCGCGCAAACCCCGGAACGCCTGGTCCTCCATTGTTTGCCGCGACGATTTTAATGGGATAAAACGCGGCCGATAAATAGCGCGTCCCGGCGAAATCACGGACGCGACCGCGTATCTTGGCTGACCACGCCGGGCCCTGTACTACTTAATTCCCTCGCGGTGGCGAATCAATCAACACCGCCACGCCGCGTCGCCCCTCTCTCCGCGCCGATCCTTCTCTGACGAGACCGTTCTCCGACGAGAGCACACGCGGGGAACAATGCCGACATTACTTGAAACCTAACACGGCATTCTCTGTTTCGCTATCGCGACGCCATACCGCTGGATCTACACAGTGCCAATACCGATTGCAGCTGCCCAAAACGGATCATCCCGGGGTGGAAACAAAGGTTGCCAGTGCCGGCGAGCGATTATGAGGAGCATTACTATGCTTGGAGAACACCGGTTACAAGAGAGGGAAATACCTGGCCATTAATCCCGCGTAATTGTCGCGGCCGTGTGCGCGCGCCCGCGTGTGTATGCCGGCTATCGCGATTGGCCAGAATTCGCCCTTCTAACGTTCGCTTGAGCGAGTGCGAAGGGGGAGAGAGAGAGTGGACAAGTCCGCCTTGGACGGATAAGACCACTGTTTTCGACGCGTGCCGAATATCCTCGGATCGTTCATTGATCCAGCCATAATCGGTATCCCGATTCTGTGCTGGCAACTCGGAGAAGTTCCTCGAGGATTACAGGCATAGCGCGGGATTAGAGATACCGAGGGAGAATATATATAGGCTAGTTCATAAGTCTCGGGTATAACCGGTGGAACACGCGATTCGCTAATTTCGTGAAAACTCGTCTTGATTAAAGAGAAGATATCGGAATACAGGAAGCGCTGACTCGTCTGGCGAAGGTCGTTTCCAGGAAAATTAAGGGCCCTCGGATGTTTGTTGCCTCTTTCAGCCGCGAGCAGGAATTTATCGACCTCTCGAACAGGCAGAGTGAAACGGACGAGACGTGTAACGCGTTCGTGTGCCCTTAAACGACCCTCGCTATCCGGGCTTAATGCGCAACAAATTAAATCGAACTCGAGACAATCGGGGGCCGGCGTCGTGAATCAGTTGGAAATTTATCGCGAGCCGCTCGAGGAATTTAGGCCAGGAATCGCGTCTGGAACGTAGGAACACCGGTAATGGGAATTTTATGTAGGAATCCAACGATGTTTACAGTTAGCTAGCCTTAATTAAGGCCCCACCGCAACGTAAGAAGAGTCGGCCGATTTATCGCGGCAATGAAAAGTTTCCGCGATAGCGTAATAGCATTGCGGGCTAGTTAAACAAACGAACATACTCTTCGTTTATTCTTTTCTCCCTGTCGAACTTGCTAGCGGCTTTGCGTTTCGTCGAATTACGATGGTTATTAACGACTCTCCGATAGTAATTGACCTGCTGTCCGTGCTGATTAACGTCCGTCATCGAACGCGTCTCAGAAACGGGACGAGACGAATCCGATCCGATCGGATTACGCTCCTTTCCGTGTTACACCGAAATCGACTTACCAGTTCGCGATCGATTCTCCGCATCGTGCCCCCTCGATCTATCGCGAAATTTCGCGATTGCTCCGTCTCGATTAATCGATCCGTCCACGTCTTACCTCTCGAGTTACGATCGCGACTGTTTCGAGCAACTCACACTCTCATTCTCCCGCTCTCTCCTTCAGCCCTCTCTCTCTCTCTCTCTCTCTCTCTCTCTCTGGCTCGCTCTAAGAACCGATAGCGTGTGAAATTTCGAGGAAAAGTTGGAGAGCGACTGAAATTCGTTAGGTTCCCTGTCGGCTAAAACGTTTGGGAGAATTCTGACGTGTCACCGGCGAAGAGAGTAGCTGGTGGAGTATGGCAGAGGGATCTGAAAGGCATACCGTCTGATCAAATCCAGGACACCATTCCCCGTAATGGACTCGGCGAAGGAAATAGAAAAGGAAGAGGGGGTGGCGGTAGACTCGGCGATGTGGAGATCGTGTGAAAATAAAGGATCACGGATTGCGTTTATGGCCCCGGAGAGTGGAGAGAGAGAGAGAGCGTGTAATTTTTCGATACCAATCGCACGGCTACCTGGAAACGGTCATACGTGTCAGTGGCCGACGATGGATGCGAATGAGGTTAGCCTTTGCAATTCAATTTGAAGGGTAATTCCGAGAGCGCCGGCAGCAGTCACTTAGATGAAAGGATCGTGTCCGTCCTTCTTCATTCTTGACACGCCGTCGAACCAGTCGCTTCCATGGGAAAGCCCGTCGTTTCCACCGGATCCAGACTCACGCCACGCCACGGGACAAATGTTTGTTTCATGTAATCAACCGGGAACTTTTACGCGAGAGTATGTGGAACCAGGCCACCGGAGGTGAACTCCACGGTCTATCGAACGCGGACCGTGAGATCCAACGGCGACAACGCTTCCCGATGTACTGCCATTTTACATCCTTTATACACCTGTCTAACGCTTTAGCGCCGAGCACTCCGGATCTATGCGATTTCTCGCAAATTTCTCACGTTACAAACCTCGCAAATTATCTACACGAATCTCACCGAACTGGCAAAATTATCTATATTCGTTATTGAGATTTTAAAAAGAGTACACTAATTTTTTTTGTAACTAAATTACCCAGAGTCGTAAATAACAGATTAGTTATATTACATGTATCGACACGTTAATGCATCTTCGAGTATATTTAATATCGTCGAATTCCGTTTGCATAATTTCGTTTCTTGATTTAATCCTGGTCGAACGAGACAAAAGCTGAGATTTTCAGGAATTTTGCGTGTCTTATGCCGTTGGAGAGCGGGATGTAGGGCCGTGTATCGGGCCAAACGTGACGCGTCATAATGCGATTATCGATATACAGAACCGATAGATTCGGATCGTTCCAGTTATATTATAATCGGGAGCCTGGCAACTGTACTTGAACCGTGAGTAGCATAATCTACCTTCATTACTGGTGTATCCGATAATTGCAACGATAAAATTATTACGCGGCTCCGCGACTCGTGGCGACGTCGACGCGCTCCAGGCAAGACTGCTACTGAGCGATGGTACTAATCGGTATCTAATTGACAGCATTATCGAATGTCATGTAGGGGACTGGACAATTTGGATTCCGACGCCATCCGTTGCCATTTTGGGCATCCATTCCTGTCACACGAATGTTAGCCTGTAATAAGTAACTATCGCTATTTTAACGCGTGCTCGCTAGCGAAGACCCGATTCTGTTCGATCAATCCAGCCGAACGAACGAGTAACGTTGCGATTAGTCGTTGAAAACGGGACGGAGGCTATCCGATCCGTCGCGCTTCATGAAAATATGCAAGAGTAACCCTGTCGATATATGGAAAACGTATCCAGCGCCGAATGATCTCGAGTCTATAAATACATCCCGGGAAACGAACGGCCGTGGCTCAGTTTCAATACGGAATTCGCTAAGCGTTCCTCTGTTCAAATCTGCTTACATTTCCGTCCGGATTATCAGATCAAAGGTAACCCTAGGTTCGTGAACCCGTTGACTTGGACCTAGACCGCGCCCGCCGTTGTTACCCTATACTTTCATCAACGGTTTTCTTCCTATAGCCCCTCGCGTTACCTAGCGCCAAAGGGTCTAATAGAATAATCTTCGCTCTAGCCCCGTTCGTGCGGGATTATTTCATGAAATTGGTAAAATAAACTCCGGCCGTCTGGTGGAACGGTTCGGAACGGCTCGGAATGGTTCGAAACTGGAAACCGATCTCGGCCGGGGTACCCAGGTTGAAAGGTTCCGCGAGAAAGGATCACTTTTACGATGGTGGAAGTAATTTGGTCGGCGGTCGTCGGCAAACGTCCGACAACAGGAAACGGTTTCCAATGAAATATCGAGTCGAACCGGACGGAAAATACCTTCGAAAATTGCGCGGCCGGCAGAGCGAGCCCGGGCGCCGGTATAATTAGCCCAGCAGGAAAACTTTCACTGCTGGAAATCTAATCTGGAGCACGGGCGAGGCCGGTGGAAACAAAAACCACCAATTTGGATGAAAACCGCTGAAAGAGCAGCCCGATGTCCCTTTAAAGAGGACGTATCCTGCCGACCCAGCCTCCACTTCAGCCTTTTCTCCTCGAGTAACGCGAGAGCTGCGTGTATTATGCGGATGAAGCCCGACGAAAAAAGCTCCGACGAGTGGAGGATTTTCCAACAGCTCCAGAGATACACACCTTTTTTCCACGATTCATTCATTCCACCGTGAAACTCTGTTATTTTGCATTCAGCTTTTTTCCATGCGCCTCTTGTTTCGCGGTTACCATCCTTTCTTCCTCCCTCTCTCTCTCTTCTCTCTCTCCTTTTCACAGTCCCTCCTATCTCTCGATCTCGTCGGCGAAGAAACGCGCGAGAAGACACCGGACACAGGACACCGGATAAACCCGACAAATACCGGCGTCTAATATCTCGCGAAAGCGGAAAAAAAAAGGAATATCCGAAGGACCGATTGGCTGGTAGCGAGGATTCGGAGGATGACTCGCGATGGAAGAAGCGTTGGTATAACTCTCGGAGGATCTCTCGTTCGCGAGCAACAGTTCGCAACGGGCCGGATGGCAGGGAAACGAAGACATCCCTGAGTTGGGGCACTTCCACCTCACGGCTTCCGGCTCCGCGATCCTCCGCCGCGGCTCGCTTTCCGTTTCTCGCTTTCTTCCTTTCCGTTCTCTTCGAAATTACTCCTCGTTCCTTCCCGTTTCGGCGCCGTCCTCCGCCGGTCTTTTCGCTTTAATTAGCACCGAGACCGCTCGTAATCGCGTCCGTGCGCTCGCGTGAGCCCCTGATGTTTTTCCTTTTCCGCTGCGGGGTGAGAGGGGGCCGTGTTCGCCTTGGTAATTTCGTTCGCAGCGAAATGACGCGTGCGAGTTGTCGCAAATTGCCGGAGGCGAGCTGAAAATTGCGAGGGCCAGCGGGACATGCGCTGTAACGCGCCCCTCGTGCCAGCCCCCCTTCTGCCCGTCACTTTCCACCGGTTTTTCCACCAGTCGATTAATTATGGTAATTGCGAGAACGCGTTCACCTAATGTTACGATGATTGCGCGGACCAGTGGTTCTCGTTCCGACCGGGATTAGGAGAGCGACCGAATTTCGGCGGGAGAATTTAAACGAGTTCGGCGGAGGGCCACTGGCCGATACATCCGGGCAGGCTCGATGGATGTAGATGGATGGTGGTTCGGGGAAACGTGACTAATGCGTTGCATTTTATCTCGATTTTCCACCGTACGCGAGTGTTTCTTCGTTTCTCTTCAAACTAGCCCCTTTGCGCTCGACACTCGGTCGCTCGTTCTCGCGGTTAGTAGAGATTTGGGGAATTACGAGAGACGCGTATCGAATCACACGCGCGAGTGGAAAATTCGAGGATGGTTCGTGCCGGTGTCGTTGCTCGGAGAAAAGGAAAAACGTGCGGCGGGCAGCGGAAGACCGAGCAGAGGTCTCAGTTTCCCGGGAAATCCGTGAAATTGAGCGATCGGTCGGATTAAACTCATCAGACGGCTGGCAGCCGTGCTCTCGGCGCGGAAAAGATTTCCATTGGATCTCGTGGGCCGAGCGGCCGCGCGCGAGAAACAATTTATCATAGTCTCGGGATAGAAGTCGGGGAAGAAGGAAACTTCTCATGACCGCTCGTGTTCCGGAACGTTACACGAGCGGTGCGGGGGATCCGTGTGTGTAGCGGGCGCCGAAACGGGACAAGAAAACGGTACAGAACGAAACGAGGTACAAAAGGTCCTGGAAAGGAAAGCGCCGTTTGATAAATCGCGCTAGCGAGCGAAATTATTCGTCCGAAGCGATCCGCTCCTTACGGCCCCACCGCTCTGTCCAGGAAATCGGTTCCGGACCTGTTGACATGACAAATACCCCGACGAGAAATATTAATTAAGCGTAAATATCAGCTAACGCAAATTGTTTGTCTCGACAAGTTTATCCCCGACGCGTGCTATTCCCGTAGCGTAGGTACACAGGCTGGTGTATTCTTAATTAAGGATTAATTTCATCCTGTTGCCTCGATATAATTCCAACCTTGTAAATAACCTTCCGCCGCGCAGGCCACGCAGAGTCTGCCGAGATAATCCGATAATACAAAGGACATCCAGGAAGAATAAAATTCCTGATCGCGGACGCGTGATCCGGCTAATTCCCTCGGTCTGGTTACGCCCTGGGGGCATAAAGGGGGCACAAAGGGGGCATGAGAGGAGAGGCGTCTGCCGGCGGGAAGATCCGGCGATTCGGCCAGGCAAATAGCGAAATTTGTACCGGGCCAAGACGAAGCTTTAAATTTACATTTTGAGAAATCTCTGTCGCGCGAAACGGAAGCCAAACGGCGGAGCGCGTCGGCTAACTTTTCCACCACACCGACAGCCCGACGTTTGAATCCCAGAAAAGCCTGTGTAAACCCGCCGACTGCCTTTCCCTGAAGAACTCTAATACCCGAAAGGCAGCGAACTGCTAAACTCACTGTGTACCGTAATGAACCTCGTGGACTTACGGTTGGCTTCAATTCAGATTACCTGTCCCGACCGAGACGATGATACGATATTAACGGCAACTACCGCTGTAAATACACGGTTATTAAACGCAGCTGACTCTTAATTGGCTGGCAAGGTAATTCCAACGAATCGTCCGGGACCTTCCGCCCTCGGCGACTGAAAGTAACCGTGGTCGGAAACTTGCCCGCGCCGAAAGAAGAATCTTCCGGCAGACGGTTTCCCTAACGAGGCCTACCTCCTCTCCTTCCCCGATCGAATTTCTCTCGCGGACGCGATCGATCGAGGATATATTAGCCATCCATCGCGATCCATCGAGCAATCGCGAGCAGAAACGGGACTGCGAGGTATGACGGGACGAGCCGCGAGAAGTTGCCACCCCTTGCGCCAGCCGGGGCTATATCATCGACCGACGAACGCAGGCCCTCATCAGTCTCCGTCGCGCTACCGCGCCGGCAACGAAAAGAAAAACAAAACTCGCAGCCAACATTTCGTATACACGTGACCTGAGAGTTCCGCGACAAGGTCGAGTCCTCGCTTCGCGATCTCCGCGAGCCACGCGAGTCGCTACTTCGCCGCGAGTCGTGTCGTGACCGAGGACGAGGTGCGTGGGTGCGTAGTAGAGGCCTAGAGGATGGCCAGGCGATAATGAAACTCGCGTCGTGGTTCCGTTTACTCGATGCACGGATAACGGTGTCCAGGGTGTCGTTGCTACTCGTCCTGCCCGTCCCTGCTGCTCGCTACCTTTCCACTGCGCAAAGCAATTGCGCGCCGCGAGCACGAGTCGCGTGGTCGAACTTGAGAGTTAGTCGTCGTCGCCACGGCCACGGATCGCGAGATACTCTTATTGCCAGGTCACCGGGTTCGGTGATTCCAGCGACGTGACCGATTGCGCCGGCGATTGTTTCCGGCGCTAGTGCGGGAAATGTGGTGACCATGTGGTGCAGCTTTTCGATGATCGACGGTCGCCAGTGAACCGGCTGTGAGCAAGATTTCGCCCTTGTTCCTGCTTCCGCTCGCGCGCGAGCTTCTCCGGCCACGGTGAGTACACCAGCACCGAGACCGAGACGAACAGGAATAAGACCGCTCGAAACTCGATCATTCGTATCGATTCAACTTCCTCGTTGAGACAATATTTAACGAGACCGTCCCCCGGTTTATTCTTCAGCCAAGTGTGTCCTCTGAAAGTTCCGAACGGCAGCAGAGAGAACGGTCGTGCGAGTGGATTCAATTTGCGTAACAAAAGGGCCGCGTTACGAGTTTCTCGAGCGATTTTCAAATGAGAAATCCTCCGACCCTCGCCCCTCTTTGTCCACCGGGATCTTTGTCGCGATCCTTATCGCGATCCTTGTCCCGATCGCTGTCCCGATCCTTGTCCCGATCCTTGTCCCGATCCTTGTCCCGATGCTTGTCCCGATCATTGTCCCGAGTGTCCGCCGTTCACGCGTATTCCGCGAGGAAAGGATAGCTTCCGGTGGTCCCAGCCCGAGACATCGCGAGTCGTCGCGAGACCTCGTAATGGCGTGCGACGTCACGAGACGTAACGACCCCGCATGCTTACAGCCTCGGGGCTGAAACATCGGTGGATAAATATTTTTCACGGGGCAACCGCTGGTTCGTGGTACGAGGTTGTCGCGAGGGACACACCGGCTCGTCTCCGTCTCCGTCTCCGTCTTCGTCTTCGTCTTCGTCTTCGTCTTCGTCTTCGTCTTCGTTTTCGTCTCCGTCTCCGTCTTCGTCCGGCTCTCGCTTCCGGTTTCTCGGCCGGTGCGCCAGGCATTGTCGCCGCGTTTGCGTTTGACACGGTTTCACGGTGCGCTCTATAACCGGTTCCATACTGTCAGCTCGCGTTAGCCCCTCGAGTACGTGCCGTGTAACGTCGTCGCGCTGTCGCTTGGGATTCCAGGATATACGTAGCGAGATGTGTAATGGAAACGCGCGGAGGAGAAAACGCGGAGGCAGGTGGAGAAAAGAGACTGACGCGCGTTAGCGAGAGACGGGGGAAGGTGGGAAATTGATGGATCGTCGAGGGCGGGACGCGGAAGGGGTAAAGGGGATGGTTCGGGACAGAGGGAACGGGTGGATGAATAGCGGATGAGTGTTTGAATAAGTTAACGTATTAGCGGATGAACGAGTAGCTACGCGAGTAAATGAGCGAGTAAGGCTGGCGGTTGAGGCGGGCTGTGAATGAACGCGCGAGCACGAACAGGGTGGCTAACTGCTGGCGAGTAGAGCGCGAACAACGTGTGATAATAGTATTAAAAAAACGGAGAGAGGAGGAATGAAAACGGGGTTGGTAAATAATGGAAAGGAACGGATTCGTAGGAACAACTATATATGCGTATAAATAAGGACAGAGAGCGGATAAATGAATGAAAAGGGAGGAAAATCAATAGCACGACGTGAATGAAAGGCGGGACAAAAGAGTTAGCAAGCATAGAAATGAGAGAGAGAGAGAGAGAGAGAGGCGACTAGATAGGTGAGCTCTCGTTCTAATATCAACAATACCCATTAACAGGAATACTCTCCGTTCCGCCTTCAAATTGCGAAACTTGCGCGACAAATCGCTTTGTCCTCGTCCAACGGCTCGAAATCGAGGTATGTACGAGGTGGCGTGCAATTTCAGGAACAATCGCCGGATTTAACGTCGATGTTTAAGGAAATCGTACATTACATCCATTATTCCATTTTCGTTCTCCATTTTTGCCCGATACTCGCGCGATTTCGCCGGATAGTCGGCGCGCGTTGTTCTCCCGGAATTTCCCTCCGCCGATGCAATTTCGTTATTAACGAAAGTAATTAGAACTTTCGACCCCCCTGCGCCCTCCCACCGCCGTCCGTGACGTTCCGCTCGTTACATTTAATATTTCAATTTGCGAGCAGGTGGAAAAAAAGGCAGTTAATTGAAACAATTTCCGAAGCAGCGGGCCGGTGTCGTTAACGATTTTCGTTCGACGGCCGATTAATCGACTAACGCTGGCGGAATGATCGTGCGCGGTGTCTTAATGCACGGAGAGGTTCGGCCAGGGACGGCCGCGGGGCTCCAGGTGTCCGAGAAATCGATTTCCCTATTTAAAGAGCAGACGAGATGAAATATTAACTCGCAATCCGGACTGTTTGACGACTGAAATTGTAGCCGGCCGATCGGAACCGGGTAAAAACTCGAATTCCGATGTTTGAAGTACCCCGGCGACTATCGAGCACGCCCCTTTTTAAATATTCCCGCATAATGACGGCCGTGGTATAATTCGTAGTAGCTGTGCGAACCGAACGTGCTCGGATCCCATTGTTATTCGATGGACGAAAATTTATACGATCGAGAGAAAGAGTGGATGGAAAAACAAGTGGTGGTGGTCGCCGCCTATGTCGACGTCGCGAAGTTTATGCAGTCGGGACCCGTCGAATATCTAATTAGATGCGATCTATTCTTGACACAGTTCGTTAACTCGGCACTCGTTAAGTCAGCGTGCGTTCTAACGAAGTAATTACTCGATCCCGGACTATTCCTTGAACGGAGCCTGATCCGCCTATGGCGCGCATCCGCGGAGTGGCGTCATTAAAAACCGTAGATCGATTCCTCGTTATTTAGGGGTTTTAACGAGGCAAAATCGGGATAGATCCGGAATACCGGATACACGCCCCCTCCCCCCTCAGGCCAGACGACGCGAAACACTCCGCGACTGGAAGTTGCGCGCCGAAGAGCGGACTTTGATAATTGGAAGCGCGAGGCGGAATGGAAATCCACTTGGACGCGACAATTATCGAGAGGGAGGGCGATGCGCGGAAAAATCGGACGGTGGAATTTACGCTTGTTCGGTCGCGTCCCGTTCTCGTAATCGACGCGGCATGAAACGCGACGCGGCCCGCGCGAATTTCCTCGCTGACATTATGCCGGAGGCGCGTCGCGACGCGGAGCCGGGTCGTTGCGACGCGGAAGGGTCTGTAAATGTCAGCGACAGATATGATACGGTTGTAACACCGTGAAAGAATTCGCCGGATATCCCCTCGCTCTCCCGTCCCGGGTCATCCAGCCAAGTTACGTGGAATTCGAATTTCAAATCAATGAGTCGTACACAGTCCCGACCTGGCATCTCATGAATTTATTCAGCCACCGGCTTATAAGACCGAGTTTCCCCGGTTACAGTGAAACTTTGCTTTTTGACAACGGTACCGGTGCTTCGGTGTCGTGTAAAACGTTCCTCGGTGTTTCCCCGTGGCTTTCCCGACGATACATCCCCATGAATTCGCGAGCGTTTACGAGCCGCGCGGATAACCAAAAATAAATAGTCCTCCGTGTAACTAGAGAACGGAGCGAAGCTGCAACGAGAGAGAAGGCGTAATCGCGACAGGACAGATCGGCCGAATAACGCGGTTTTATTCTCTTCCACCGATCTATTATTCTTCAAGATAACGTCCCCCGCCTCTAACTGTGCNCCCCCGATCTTTAGTTCGCCGCTTTTTCACCCTCGGATTTTTCTCGAAAAACGTTTCTTCGTGCCACCCCCGGAGAATACCCGGAGAATACGTGGAGTAACCAGAGTGCGCAGTTTCCGGGAAGATTTCGCTTCCATCGCAATGTTCCGATTTCCATCAGAGCTATCGACATCGGCGCGACGCCACTTTGCAGCACCATGAATAATAGACTCAGAACCATTCTCGCGTGACTGGGAAAATAAAGGAAAAGGCGGAACGAAGGGATCCAGGGTTGCGCGGCATCGATGAGGCGTCTGGGAAATCTCGGCGAATTTCTGGAAATACGTGCGTGCCGCCATTCCCTTTCAGCCTTTTTCCTCCCTTTCCTCCCTTTGCTACCTCTCTGCCGACGGCCGCGCAATTCGATTCACGACGCACGGAACCGTTTGCGGGGAAAAAACCGCCAGGCAATCCGAAGCGAAGGTTAACGCACTCGAACCGCGGCCCTGCCGATGGATTACCCCGTTGGATTTCCGGTTAGACCCTCGGCTGAAGCGTGATAGCGTAGCACGGAAATGGGAAAACTTTTAAGGCGTCTCGAAACACAAAGCGTTACCTGGATTCCGTGCGGCTTACGCAGCAGGTGAACACGCTCTTTCGAGCTGCCATTTCGATTGGTAATCCCCTCGATCGAACTCCAGCGAAACTCAAACGGAATGCCTCAGCGAAGATGTCGCCTGTCGCGTTCCCAAATCCGACATATTTCTTTCTTAATTATCCGCTTCATATCTCGATGTTCGGCGACGTTCCACAGACAAACTACCAAGTCGATACTCGCACATGCGAGTATTCGTTTCTTTGCGTTCTTCCGAGTCGCTGGCTCTGTTCTCTCCTTTCGCGAGTTTACGTTAAGATATTTCCTTTCCCTAACCTACGTATTTTATTTTTACCACGCGAATTCGATGTTCCTCGACAATGGCTGTGTCTTTAATAAATCACGATGAGACTTTCTATATTAGGTAGATATTCAATTTGGCGGTATCTCGACTCCTAGTATCGTCTTTACTTGAGTGACAATGCAAGTTCTGGATGCAACCAAAATTGAATAAAATCGGGAGTTTATTTATTTATCGTTATTTGACGAGGCAGATTCCATGTTTAATGCATCACCGCGATAGAACGCAAATGAAATTATGAAGCGAGTAAATTTTACAGCGGTTTCTATATCGAGTCGGGGAAGAAGTTTGAAGAGACGGAGTAAAACTCGATAGAAACGCAAAAGTTGTTCGAGATATTGGATCAGGGATCGCATAGTTTGTTAGCTATTTTCTGGGTAAAAAAGTTCCCAGATATCTGAGGATCTCGGTGATACTTGTTTGGTACCTAGCGAGAATTATCAATGACCGATAGATTATAATATTCTTGAAATTTTACCGCGCGTTGCTTCCGCAAAGCTAATTTACGTTAGGAACTATGTTTTCGAAGACAGTCAAGTCTAACTTATATCTATATTATTAATCGTTATTGCCTACGCGTACGACGTCTAGACGCGCAGGTCAGACGTGTTTAGGGATTTTTAATCTCGAGACTCGTAATCCAAATTTTCCTCTCGCCCCGACTTCAGTCGTTAATTCCGCGCGGAATCGCGCACACAGACGGAGCGTAAAGCAACTCGTCTGAAATTTCGCGTCAGTTGTTTCTCTGATCCCGAGTTATTCCTCTCGTTCGCGAAAGTTAGGAGAGTTGGGAAAGTGTGAGAATTTCAGCGATCATGAACGAGTTACGGTTGATTCTTTTTCGCAAAACAGATTGTAATTTCGCGCTCGTTAATGCGTTCCCCGGCTGTACTCGAGCTACAGGTATCGCGGAGTTTCCTATCCGGGGGTTGGTGGTTATCGGCGAACGAACAGTTCGGCCAGGACGATCTCGTTAATCCGCCGAAACTCGGCTGGCCGGATTTTTGCAAAGCAAATGTATCGGTAGAAATTTTCGCGGCGTATTTATCGAAGTCACGACGCAAACCGTAAGTACCGATGTATGAATAATGGAAACTCGATGATCCATATTGAGATGCATGAATAATGGAGGAGAATGTAACTCGATTAAAAATTTAAAAGCCGCGAGAACGCCGGGCTCGAATAACAAGCGGTAAGCGAAAGAATACATTCGCGGTTGGGAACGCGACCAATAATTAACGAGCACCCTTTGGCAACACTTAGCGCACATTCGCTCCGCCTGCTCTAGTGCCCCTTTCGGCTGGCGTCGCGCGCCCGCGTCGCAACGCTTCGTCGCTCCAAGCACTGCTAGACGAGACTTAGACGCCTACTCTAGATTTAATCGTGCCCTCGTACGCGAGAACCTCGAACCACGAGGATGAAACACCGTGTCCGCGGACCTCTTCTTCGCCCCTCTTCTCCGCCACTTTCCTCCGCGCTGCGATACGCGAAACAGACGCGTCTCGGCGCGGCAGGAACAAACGCGCGGCGACAAATATAGAAATACGAGTGGTAGGCGGTTGGACGAGAGGCAGCCGGAGAAAAATATCGATTCCGGGGGTGTAGACTGCGAAAGGCGAAGGCGGGAAAGGGAGAGGAAGAGAGGAGGCTCTCGCAGCGGCGGAAAAGTTTTCACGAGCGAGCCGTTTCATTACCTTTCACCGGAACACTCGCAGGAGCGGCAGGAGCAGAAGCAGGAGCAGAAGCAGGAGCAGGAGCAGCACGAAGACATTATTACGCGCGTATTTTAACGAAGGTGTAGTGCGAGGGTATAGGGCCGGCTCACCGGGTGGTGGTGGCTTTCATCGGGGTTCTGCGCGACCACCGTAAACGCCGGGATCTCGGCCGCGCGCGCCTTGCATTCGGTTTGCGAGAGGGAATCAAAGGCATCCTACTTGCAGCTTCGCCCTCTTCTCTTATTTTCCCTCTTTGCCGGTTGCCCTCCGTTGCTGCTTGCCCTCCCCCCATTCCGTCTGTTACATCGCCAAGCGATACAACCCGAAAGCCCCCCCTAACGCGTGATTCGTTGCCGCGTTTCATACCCCCAAATGCTGGTTTTTTCCGGCCTCGAACCCGAATCGAAGCGCGGACCAGCGACGCGACTGCAATTACGATCGTCGCGGTACACGCTGGCCGAATTCGTGCGAATTCGTGCCGATTTCCCGGCGATCGCCGCACGCCGGGAACCTCGGCTCGCGCCATTCTGGACATCAAAGGAAATTCGAAAGAGATATAGAAATGGAAAGTTTTATTCGGCCGTGTGCCGAAACG
This sequence comes from Euglossa dilemma, assembly GCA_002201625.1. NCBI lineage: Eukaryota > Metazoa > Arthropoda > Insecta > Hymenoptera > Apidae > Euglossa > Euglossa dilemma. The sequence continues at coordinate 469,570 of NIJG01000012.1, read as the reverse complement.
CTGGACAGATGGAATTTCGGGGCCGTTTTGTCCGAGCGACGCGTTCCGAGCCACTCGGTTTCCACCGTTTCCGACGAATTTCCACACCCACTTCCCACCCCCTGCTCTACCCTTTTAGTTTTTTCCTTTCCTTTCTTTTTTTTATTTCCCTCTTTTTGCCTCTCGCCGTTCGAACAATACGAACGAAATTGTTAATAGGTTCGGTGGCCGTTGGTTAAACCCGAATCGGACGTCACTGGCAATCTCGCGGGCCGCGCAGTTATCCGACGAATTCGATTTCAGACGTATTCGCGGACAACGATATTTTGGAAAAATCTACTTTCCGCTTTTTCCGTATTCTTTTTCATCGGCTGGGCATCGCGCGTTTTCCCAATCAAATCGCGGCTCTGTCGGCTCTCGTTCTATCCAACTTCGCTTTGCCTTGCTTCGCTTCGGGCTACGCGCCGCGAATCGCGTCACGATCTTCCCGTCGCGACGTTGCGCAACCGGTAACGAGCCGCGACGAGTATTTTCGTAAAGCATCGAGAGGGTCGGATGGATCGGCTCGATAGCAGCCGGGGCGAATATCTGATAGAGCGCAGCGTGTTTCGCAGCGTGTTTCGTCGCGTGTTTCGTCGCGTAGTACAACGGCGGAGACGCGGGAGGGAAAAATAGAATCAGGACACGGAATAAGCGCATCGATATCGGCTGGAAAGAGGTGAAACGATTGCTGCTCGCATGTAAAAGAGCCGCAGGGCGGAAGAGCGTTCCGCCGGGTAAATATTTACCGCGCTGAAAATGCACGATGACGAAGGGACCAAGATACGTTCGTGACTAAATAAATTCGCGAATAACGTTTCCGAGGCTGCGATCGATTTCGTTCAGCGCGCACACACCGTGTCCTCCGCGACGAAGACGCTACCCGCGTCGCCGTCGCGGACCGTGCCGACAATTTTCCCCTCGCCTCTCTCGCCAATTCAATTTCTCTCCTGTCCGCGTCCACTCTTGTCGTCGAACCGCGCGCGATTCCCGACAGACGTTGCGCGTATTTTCGCAGCAGCGGGCCAAGGAACGAGACACGGTCGGGAGATCGCCCTGCCCCGATAAATCCTCCATTTCCATGGAAATCTCGCGTAACAAGTGTATCGGATACATGGCTGATCCGAGATGATAAATTAGCTCGGGGAAATCGCGGATAATTCGCGTTTCTCGCCATTCGGATTTACATCGGGGTGAATACGAAATAACGGACGAGGGGGGTGAACCGCGGCTGCGGAAGATTGAACCCTGACGGGAAATAAAAGGCGTCTGGTGGGCAGCAGGGTGAATTGCGCGCTATACGTGTGTGTGTGTGTGTTTGTGTGGGCGAGCTTTTTACACGCGTAAATAGCGGCCTGTGCTTGAGTCGCGCTTCATCTCTGGCGACCGCCGTGCATTGTTTTGCAGCCAGAGAAAAATGGTTTATACTCGACGGTAAAACGCCGCCACGCTTGCCCCCGTTGAACGACACACTTTTTCGCCTGAATTATGCACGTCCGGGAGGCGAAATCCGACGCTCTTTTACAAGGATCGAATGCACGCCGTGACAAAATCGCTCGGCGAGACGATCGTTCGCCTCGCTGACGCGTTCCAACGATCGGACCCGGTTTCTCTCTACTTACGCGAGCTTTTTATCGCCGGCGTTTAGATAAACCCGGGAAAACGCGAGCGTTTGATTTATTCGCGGATAAACGCGGATAACACGCCGGATTCGCCGATGACAGGCGTTCGATTCGCCATTGTTGCCACCAATGACTGGCAACGCCGAGATTAGTAAAAGCGTAGAATTTAACCTGGAAATATTCCGTGTTCCGGGTATACAACCGGAAGTGCGCGAGTGTCAATTATTTCGCCATTACCATTTTTTCGCCGCGCCGACAAAGAGCCACGAAACATTTGGATTTTTCTACATCGCGATCAATAACTGAAACCTTTTGTCGAAAGACAATGGGCACATTGCGCGGAGCACAGATGTATGGTAATACTCGTGAAATTTTCAATATCGTCATTGTTATTACGTCACAAAGTACAGTCGCGTTCGTGTTATTTGTCAAAAACTACGATCGACTGCGTTAAAATGAAACACTCGGGGCTATTTCGTTTTCGTTGCGATTCGATACGTTTCTTTACTCGATTATTTTCAACCATCTTCTCACTGTTTCACACGCGTTAAAGTCTTTAATGAATTTTCCGCCGGTTTCCTAACCTGAAATATCCCACCTCGTTTTTTCCGTATTTCATTTTTCATCATGTACCACAATTTTCCGTGCATCGCGCGATTTTTAGCTGTTAGGCAAAGTCGCGAAACCCTAAGGGCTTTGTAGAGGGCTGGAAATAATCTAATTCACTTATACCAACTGCATTCCGCGTAATGTAGTTTAAAACGTCCTACGTATCACTTACTAAATTAAACGATCCTAAGTAGATTAGTCTGAAATGTGGACAGGACAATTTATAACGGGAAAATCCCAGCCGCGATACAGCCAGGCCGAATTGGTATTAAAAATCATGATTCTCGCCACGAATCCGAGCGCTGTTTTTCCATAGAAAGTTAAACTTTTAAACCGATCGAGAAAGGTCGAAAGGTGACACGAGGGAGAAGATTAAACTTCAGTTTTCTCCGACGTTGAAACGTTTCGAAACGTTGAATAGAATACTTTCTTTCCCTTCATTCTCGCGTTTCTTTGAAAAAACACGGTCACGGAAATATGCTCGGGAACGCGCGTAAATCGTTAAAAATGAAAATGGCGTACACCCTCGTCGAACACGGTCGATTCTTCTCAAGCCCGTTGTCCAATTGCGAACCTCGAGAGGTCGAAGGTCCTCGAAGCACGAGGAGGAAGAAGACTTTTACACGGCTGATAAGTCGCGGGAACGATGCTCCCGTTTAATGAGTACATACAGCAAGCGGTTTAATCTTGAGAGAGTTTATTTACCGGGTCGGAATGTACAAGCGACAGAATTGAATTTTCAGTCTCATTTTCATTAATGGGTAAACCGGCGCCCGAAACGGAGCTGCATCTCGGTGAAAATTTGCCCGGTGAACGGTTAGTTCTTCATCCGGTTTTCATTCCTCCGAGACAAGATCGTCGCTCGTTTACGCAACGGAATTTATTCCCCGAGTAATTGGCCCGTATGCCCGGCACGCGGAAACGTATTTCCCGCGATTGTCCTATCTCCTCTGGGACAGAAACTCTCCGAGATTTGCAGCCTTGACGCGCATAATTCTCGGAAAAACTCGCCCCGTATATCAGTATTATGTAAAGGATGCCGTTGTGCGGCCGGTAACTTTTCATCGTTTAAAGATCGTTGAGAAGCGCGTCGTTGGCCGCGATCCAGATTGCGCCTTGAGAGAGAGAGACGTTCCTCGCTGGTAGACTGCTCGTCGAGACCGAAGTAGCCACTCGATTTCGCAGCAAATGTTGACGGAACTCGATCTCCGAGCTGTCGCCTTACGTGTATACGCTTTTCCAGCAATTCACGTGTTCCGTGCCATTAGAGGTAAACGCGGTGATCAGTTTCTGTCGGCTCGCAAACGACACGGCGAATCGACTTCGACACCTTCGGATACCTTCGTCGTTCTGCGACTTGGCAGACGTATACGTTATAATTCGCCACGCGTATTCCGATTTTCGGAATAACGAATTCCGTAGAAAGCGTTCGGTGCGTGGACTAGTCGGCAAAATATATAATATTTTTAAAACGGTAAGCACAGAGAAGACTCGAGAAATAGCATCTTTGACCTTGCCAAAACGTTAAACGGCTTCCGATTTCGTCGTACACTCGGGCGTCAGCGAACCAGCGTTCAACGCTCAAGAGTATTAATTTAAACGAAATATCTTAATCCGCAAAGTGTCCGTTTCGCTAACGAACCTCGAAGCTATTTCGTTTAAACGAAGCTATTACAGCGGCCCGTAAGAACCCTTTGGTCTCGTTGGAATCTCCGTGGGAATCTCCGATGAATCGTTGGGAGGCGGGCGTAACGGAAAGGCGAGAGCGTCGCGGAAAAGCGCGGCGCCGCGACGCTCGATCAGGGAGCCGATCGCGCGTGGCGACGGGCGTTTGTCAACTCGCGGAAGCGGCACGGTTTGCCTGGCCCCGCCGGTTTAAAGCGGACCTGGTGACAGGACCATCATCGACGCGGCTTCGTTTACAAAGATGGATCGAACGCTGCTACCTCAGGCGGATGATCGACGAGCAGACCGACATCCTATCATATTCTCCGGGAGTTCGCGTGATCTATAATACGCGGCGAGTAGTCCCCGGGGAACGGATCAGCCAGAGAATCGCGGGCGTGCTCGCCTTAAACGGGACAACGATTCGCGTATCACTCTTTTCTAGCACGAATAATGGTTGTCTCGATACGTCGAACACCGTTGACGAATGTTCGATCAAGTCTCTCGACGGAAACAAAGCTTTGAAAGGGTCTGTTTGAGCCGACCCTCCGGGCCAACTCGATGCTTTGCGAGATACCGCTCGCTCTTTGTCACAGAAACGAACGCGTACGACGCGCTGATTGCGTCATTGTTTTCTCCCACTGCCGATCCAGTTATCGAGATCCTCGCCATTTTTTCCACCACCGGCTTTTCTCTCCGCTAACCGGCCATACCTCTCTTTTCCACGGCCATCCACCGGAACGTCCACGAATTAAAGGTGTTTCACCGTTCTCCCTTTCGACGCTTTTCGCCGACGCTTTTCGCCGACGCTTTCGCGGAATCCACGCATCCAAAGGGTTAAACCTCCTTTCTTTCCTCGTGAATTTTTTACTCCCGCCCGACTCCGAACCGGAAACCGACCGCGACCACCACGAATCGCCGACGCTTTTCGCCGACGCTTTCGCGGAATCCACGCATCCGAAGGGTTAAACCTGCTTTCTTTCCTCGTGAATTTTTTACTCCCGCCCGACTCCGAACCGGAAACCGACCACGACCACCACGAACCGAAGAAGCATTTGGCATAAGATTGCGGTTGGTTAAACTCCGCGCCACTTCCGTGCCACTTCCGCGCCACTTCCTGTTCCGTCTCCGCAGCGCGACAACTTCCGCGGTCGCGCGCCGGGGTACGACCGGCCGGAAGTTGGCAAGCTTCTTAAACAGCTCGGCGACCACTTAAACAGGCAAACCCGCTGGATTGTCGGTGAATTCGGACAGAATAGCGGTGTACGCCGAGGACGTCTCTGGGTTTTCTCGGACACTGCTAAGAAATTGCCGCTGTCTCGTACCGCAGGAATTCCAATTAACTTGCCGCAGGCCAACGACAGGTCCGGTCGCAAAGTTGTGGCTCTACACGTCCAAGGGAACGTTCGGAAATTTTTCAAAGTCTCCGTTGTTTCAATTTCTCCCGAGGAAGAGGCAAGCATCTGTCGGATAGCTCGACGACGCGAGTCTCGGTTTTCAGCGATTTCGCGTTCAGCTTCATTGTACTCTCGGCGACTGTTAATAATTCCGGGCCGTGTTCCACCGAGACGCGAAAATTTGCGAAATTAACGCGCGACCCCTCGGGATCGACGTTGTTCCAACTAAGAGATTCACTTTCAAGTTCTTTGAAAATGTAGTTTCATGCAAGATTCAAGTCACCTTGTCTCATTTTCTATGCCTTCTAGCAATTTTCCACGAGAATCCCTGCTCAAGGTGATCAGATTTCATGTTTCATCGGATTTGCTGCAACTTTCTTTCGAGGAAAAGATTTACCTTCGATATCTGAAACTTCGCTCTCCCCCGTTCCTTTCTTTAGTTTCGAATTTGCTTCCCTCAGAAAAACCATCCCCGACACGCGTCCCTGCTTTCGCCATGGAAAGCGAATCCGAGGAAATTCGCCGGCGTCGCAGCTTCTCCGCGCGGAAAGAAAACCTCTCCGGCTAAGATTTCCATTTTTTCTTTTTCCTTTTTCCCCGCCTTTCCCGCCACTGCGCTGTGACTGGCGCAGCTGCCGCGACGTTTAAGCTTCGAAAATTCGAGCTCCTTATTCCGGCGATTTACTTGGCCAGCCCGGGGAACAACGCGATCCGGAATGTAGAACGATGGAAAACACGGGGAGAAAATTTCGACGGGAGGAATAAAAGAGAGCGGGGAGGACCGGGCTGGTGCGCGGGGAATTTCGAAGAGCCCCGGCGATCGCTTAGGGGAAAAATTGCTCGACTAAAGAACCAAACACTCTTGGCCAGACACAATCACCGCGAGTCTGGCAGCGCGAGGAGCGGAAGTTGGCGAGTTAGCGGTGGAAAACTCGCGCAGCGCGATTAGAATACTCGAGAATATTGCGTATAAGCCGAGTGAAAATGCTTGCAGCTGAAGATATGCATCACCGAGTCGGTGGAGTGCGTACTCCATCGGTCTGAAAGCTGGCGCTGCTGCGAGAGGCTCTCGACCGAAGGCAGAGCGGCCCTTCGGAAGTTTCGCGAGCACGTAGTCAACGCGCTCGCTTCCTCCTCCACCCCGCTCCCCTTCTAAAATTCGCCCGGTGATCTCTCTGCAGATTCCTCGGCCGCTCGTATCCGGTTCATTCGTAAAAAGAGCCGGTGGTACCGACAATACGGGAATTTACGCCGGCGTAAAAGCACGCGGCGCCAGCGGAGGCGCCCGCGCCGAGGGAAACTTTCCTCTGGCGGCGAAGCGTTGTCGTCTGGCCGTTGGCCCGGATCACCGAGACTTGACGAATCTTGCGGGAGAATCAGCGAGAATCCCGGGAACCCCGCGGCGGTTGAAGATGGCGCGGAGTTTCGGCTCTCAATCCCGACTTCGACTTTGAATCCCGGCGAATTCCCTCGGAATTTATACACCCGCGTAGGTTCCTAGGCTGCTGGGAATTCCCGCTCGACGCGATAACGAATATTTAGGACGTATTTCGGAAATTCGGCTGGATCTCGAGACGGAGAGAGAATTGGGTTAGGTAGGTCGAAGGAGAGAGGTGTTATGGGCAAGAAACTCGTGGGTGTCGACCGTTCGAGTCTATCGACCACCGTTGACCATTCGACCGCGATAAAATGGCCGGTCGGTTAGTTGCGTGGCAAGCTGCACGACTGTTATTTACGAGAGTCATTAAGAAGCCTCCGACGGTGGGTGAATGAAGGGTCGGACGGTGTACCGGCGACAAGAAATTGAATCGTTCCTCGAAGGAAGCTCATTCGTGACCATAATCGCGAGCACGGCTCGCCGGCCAACGATCGAACCGAATCGGCGCGCGCGTGTCGTTGCCGAGACGATTCTCTCGCCTGGGAAAAACCTGCAAACCTCTCACTCGCGAATTCCAGTCGACGCTTTCCGCGCGATGAAAACCGTAATTTACAGTTAGCACCGGGAGGGCCGGCGGAACGAACGTCAGCGGTTTGTTCAGGGATTCTGCTCCTCGCGGAACTTGTAAAAGTGGATTCCACTTTTGGTCGACGCCCCTCAATTATCGCGGTGAAACATGCGCTCCCCGGGACAAAAGTAAGACGCGTACCTCGAGATCGCATGTTTGCCTCTCTACCACCGTATCATTTCTGCCTGCGATGATTTAACGCCGTTCCTCTACCTCTTTTTCTCTCCTTCTCTTTCTCTCCGTTTTGACAAGCGAAACGATAAATGAAACGTTGCACCGCGATGGGACGCGGCTGGTCGGAGAAGAACCGGCGCGTCGACTGGAAGATTCCTCTTTCGTTTCGCAACCAGACGATTAACGAAAACGATTAATTCCAAGGAGGGCGGGTTTATTACTCGACGGCGATAAAACGGTCGCTGGATTATCCAGGGGAGTAAGACGGAGCGACGTATAATTTCTGTAATCGATACAAACAGCGGTATCGAAGTATACGATTCACGGATAAAAGATATACTGGCACTTTGGTCGGCGATCGTACCGATAGCCCGGGTGATAGATGGACTGGAAAGTCAGATTTCGCTATTTTCTGAAAAGGGAAGAATATATGGCGAGGTCCGTCGGTTGATCCACGTAATCCATCGGCGTTATTACTAGCCCGCGAATAGACTGGCTTAGCGTAGGTTAGTCTGCGATACAGCCGCAGTAGTAGCGGTCGTTATAAATCAGCCATGACGAGAGAGGGATCGATCCTCCGGTATATAAGATACCAGAAAAATCCTAGCTTCTCCAGCCTCGCATTCTCGCTTCGTTCTTTCTTCGTTCTCCTTCTGTTCCGACGAAAGTTCCGTGTCCTCCCGATCGAGATAACGGATTTTAATTTCACGGATGGAATTACCGAAACTTGGCGGCAATTACGAGCCATCCGAGGATGTGACAAATCGTCCTACTTCGAGTTGGGCCAATAACTTATAGTTCCCGATATAACTCCATTAATAAACCAGATTAGAAGATTACGAGTTTAACTCCGCTGGCACGCCAGCTCGATACCGGGGTTTTGCGCGAAATGCGAAATTTATGCGTCCCGGTGAACGCGCCAAGCTACGCGTGTTCGATCAAAGGAACGGTAAACGGGGTCTGGAAGGGAAAAAAGGAGAAAGGCGGGACCGGGGAAAAAATACGCGATGAAAAGGAGAGCGGAAAGTCGACGCGGTGCGGCGCGTAACGCGCGGCTGTGGCTGCGTGCTCGGGGGATTAACGGGGACCGGAAGCGGGCGACGTGGACGGCGAAATAAAACGCGCGCGTCGATACAAAGGTAGAAAGTTAATCCTGCGCTCTTGAACAGAGCGGAATCACACCGGGAATCGCGACAGACATTTTCCGCGCGACGGGCCGCTCGACGGGCCGCGCGACATTAATTATCGAGTAATGCAGTGTGACACATTAGCGCGTAAAGAGGAAATTATGGGCATAAAACGGCGACGACGGAAAGCGACGGAAAGCGACGAGAGCGACAAAGGGACAGCCGGCAAATATTTTCCGAGCCGGGTACCTCTGTGTCGACCAGATACAGCCGAACGAAATGACAGTTTTAATGAAACCCGATGATCGACTTCCGGTCCAGCGATTTCGCGGTGAACGTTGAATAAATATCCGGCAAAACGAGAATGGCTACCTCTTCCTCCCCCTCCCTCTCTCTCTCTCTCTCTCTCTCTCTCTCTCGTGTACACACGCACACATACACACACCCATCCCCCTCTCTCTCTCTCTCTCTCTCTTTCTCTCTCATTCTCTCTCTAACCCACTTTGTCTCTTGTCCGCCCTCGCGTCTGCTGTCTCTGATCGGTGAAAAAGAGGATCGGAAGCAAACGAGGTGAAAGGGACAGGGAGCGCGGACAAATATTATAATTCATTCATCGCGAAATACCGTGTGCAATGGCGCGTTCGTCGAGCCTCTCCCGTTAATGAGTCACGCGACGGTATCGAGAGTAGAGACCGATCATGTGACGCGTGATTTTATCGCGTACAAAGTGTCCTTGGCGAATTAAAGCGATTTGGAATAATTAAATGAAACGGTCGGACAGGCGCGAGGACCTTCCTATTTCGCGATAGAAATAGAACGGCGGCCGCGTTAACGCGATTTCGCCGATTAATACCGATATCGGGTTCGGACCCGTCGGTACGATCACGCGAAATAAGTAGAGCGACGGGGGTCGGGTAATGCCGGGAAAGCCGCGCAAAGTACAGCTCGAGTTTTACGAGCCCGGTCGACCGCACACCGCGGCCGACAATCGAATTAAACATTGTAAATTGCAAATGCACCCGTGTACTTTATCTCGGGCGTAAAGTTTGATTACTCATAACCGTAGGTGTGTCAGATTGTTCTAGAAAGATAATCGGCCGGTGGAAGGGCTAACGGGTTCGTTTAATGTTTCATACGGCAGTAAACGCGGCGGGGCTGGCAAGATGTCGGCGGGAGATAGGTTTGAACGGAGCCGGCCCGGTATCGAGTCCGCGGCGACGAACGTTAACGACGTTCGACCCTCTTAAATCCCGAGTGCCGGCCGTTAAATTAGATAATGCCATGGCCCGCGACCTAGTCCAGACGATCGCGCTCGCGATGACGATTCTAATCCGCCGTTTAAATCGGCGACAATGGCCGGCGTCTCGGGACCGGTGGCAAATACAATTGCCAGCGAAAATCCATCCCCCGCGCATCCACCGAGTATTATTCCAGTAACAAGCGACGCTGGGCAAACGCGTCGTCCACGGCTTGGGTGGGGTACAATGCGGGAGGGAGTGAGGGGTAGTTGGAAATAGTAGGCGGCAGTGGCGCATAAATACATCGATAACCCGCAAAACTCACCGCGTTGCAATTTGACCGGAACGGTATATCGGAATGGTGCAGTTGTCAGATGCAGAACGTTTAATCGCGGCACGCGAATGCGCTCCCGATGGCCGATAAATTATCGATATTGTTCGACCTTCCTCGCTCGTCTCCGTGCCACGCGCAGAAAGTAGGAAACGTGGGCCGAGGCACGACGGCGCGACGCGTGGCGTCCAGGCCGAGCGAGAAACGGCCGGCAATTTCGCGGACGCGTTACAAACTGCCGCGTGAAATTTTTACTCGGCGAAATTTCTGCCGACTGTTTTAAATAAAGCTTGGCCGGAACACGGTCCGTCGACGATAAGGCAGGACGTTTCGCCTACGTGACCGTGCACCGAACGTTAGGCCGATTTTCCCGCCGCAACGCGCCAGCGCTCGGAGAAATTCGCTTGCGCGTTGATTTATTTATTCCCATCCCGGTGCTGGCGGTATTAAATTATCGCGGAATCCAGCGCGAGGCTTGTTAGACGTGCGAAAGAGGGAAAAAGGGACAGGGATCCTTTGGCGTTGCCGAGTCATAAGCGAGCGTTCTTGCGTCGCGCTTCGCGCCGCGATATTTCACCCGAATCCGAATTAATCTTTGTCGCTGGTGGCGAGAACGGAGACGACCGTGCCCGTCTAGTCCAAGCGAGAAATCTCCGTCTTCCACTTGCCCGGGAAAGGAAATAAAAACGGCAATAAACCCTGCCTGCTGGCGCTCGCACCTTCGCGATTAAAGATCTTATCGGGGAACGAGCTGGTCTGAAAAATTGCCGCCGATCTTCAGAGATCGTTCGATCTCTCGGTCGATCTTTCAGTCGATCGTTCGACGGTTAGACGAGAAGAGCTGGACGGAGAATAGTTGCACGAGCTTCGGCTCGCGAGTTCGTGCTTCTTCGTGCATGCGTGCACGCGCGTTCGACGAAACTGGACCGGAAGTACGCAACGGATTCCGATGAAATGCACCGGCGGTTGGAGCTCGCTCGAACACGTCGACGCTATGCGCCCGTAACTCGGTCGGCTAACCGCCTTTCTCAGGAAAACGTATTTCATAGCTCACATGTGCACGCGCATAATGGAGGGAAGCAATCGATCAAGATAAGGCGAAATTGTATCGCAATAAAGAAAGCCCAGCATGGGTGAACGACGTGCTTTTGCGGTCGAACGCCAAGCTTTACGTGGATAGAAAAATACACTTGGACGCGTGAGTCGGTAAAACGCGTGCGATGCGAATTGTCGAGCTTTCAGTTTCGAGCAACGACAACTTGCAATTAGAACCGCGAGAATGCGCAATCCGCGACTATGTACTCGTAATTTTCGCTCGGAGATGGACATTTTAACCACTCGATACGCTTCGATCGCGTTCTTCCAGGAGGAATTACGGCGCGCGATATTCTTTGGATTAAATCGGTTCAGACGCGGTGCATAATTACCAAAATCTGACAGCCGGAGCAAAGCTCGAGCCGTGGGAGGCTTGCGGAGATTAATGTTAGATTTACAAAGTGATGAATTCCGTATAAATTTCCCGAGGGGAGCACGACCCAGTTGAAGGGAAACTTTCATCGAATGGTCGAGCTTGCAGCGATAACGATTTTACGTGGTCTAATTGCCGTGCAATCGAAGAACGATCCGGGAAGCGAATTTATTAATCGAGGACCAGATGCCGGACGGAAAGAGTCTTTGGCTTCTAGCTCGAACCGAGTTAATTCGCGGAAAGGAGAAGCGCGGGATTCTCGCCGTTCGCGAAACTCGTTGCCACGAGCTGGGCAGGTTTGGCAACTGAATTATTCCCGCTGCAACTAGACGTCGGTTTTTCCCCGTTTTCCCGGTTTTTGCTCGACTGCCGGGACCAACGAGATTTCGGGAGTAGAACGAGGGCGCGCGAGGCACCGCGAGGCAGCTGCAAAAGGGACGATTGTGCGGCGGTAGTAACTAGTTTACTAAAATTAACTAGTTTGCAGTAATTAGCTAGTCGGTATTGTATTCTCTGATACATTATTTGGTAATCAAGCGATTCACGGGTCGCGGCTCCTGCCGATAAATTCTTTGCTCTGAAAACAGAACCGCGGCATACGCGAACTCATTCCGCCTCGCCCCGGTGACGCGTAATGTAAGCTCGACCTCGGCGTAACGAGGAAACATTTGTCCCGGCAACACAATGAAATTCCTTATTCGAGTGCCGCTGAAGTTAATTATCATGGCAGTTTAATTCGGAAGAATCGTCGTCCCCCGTTTGATTCGTCACGCGTTTAAAATCGCTCCACCGCATCAACAAAGGACGAGCCGCGTTTCTAAATGCGACCGACGAACTCGTGCCCTTTGTGCCGTTCTATTTGTTCCCGAAGCGAGAAGTGTGCGCGACGATACGCGTTGATTCCGCGGCCCTTCGTTCTCGCGGTTCCTTCGCAAGATCCCGCGATAAGCAGCCCAATTACACCCATTGGAAATGAAATAACGATCGAGAACTCCACGCGTGGACCATCGCCGCGGCGGTTCGCTCGAAATAACACGGTTAGAGGACGGGGTGGTAAATCGAGCGCGTAACCCGGGACAATAATCAGAAGTCGAGGCATGGGGCTGTTATTAGGGGTGTCGAAACGAGGTGCGTGCTCGCCTTATCGCGGTAATTCGCCAATCGAATCCTCTTCTCGGGCTAATTGCTCCAGCCCAAATTACCACGCGACGCGATGCGACGCGACGCACGCCGTTTTTCATCCTACCGGTGTTATACGCGTTTACGAGCTCGTGTTCTGCTCGCAACCTAGGATCCCACGGTGTTGAATCGCTGCGAATTTCACGGGTCCCGATTCGCTCGAAAGAAATTTTCTAGAGAACAAGAGAACGTTGGCCGCGCGATGGCGCCTTGAGAGCGGCCATTTTCGTCGCGGCTAACCAGACGAATTAAAGACGAAGGATCTTGCCGGCGATCTTCTTTAAATCTCCACGGTCCGGCGGAGCGTGGAACGTTTCAATTAGCATTCCACGATGGAATTAACCGGTTTTCTGTAATATACCGGAGTTTTGGGAAAAGTTGCAGAAGCGGGCGCGAGACGAAAGGGAAGGAACCTCGTGACCAACCATTCGGACGGCGTTGAAAAGCGAAGAATTTGGAACAATCGAGTGGAACGGATTCCGGTACAATGGACCCCGGATATTGTTCGATCCGCTTGAACATCTGGTTCGCGAGCTTTCGTTGGAGAGCGCGGTCACTGTTTCGGCTCTGGCAATCCGCCGGACACGAAACTACAATTGATTTCCACCGCTCGTACCGGCCACCGTGTGCACTTGACAGCTTCGGAGTTTTCGTTTATTTTGGAAATTTACCGCCGCGCGGTTACACAGGGCTGCTCGGTTTCTGGCCTTACACCTTTTCGCGGTAACCATCGCGAGTCGATTCGAGGCTGTGCTAAACGCCCGAAGAAACCTCTCCGTTAATCGAACGCGAACCAGAGGGTAAATAAATCCCTCTATCTCTGCGTCTTCGGCCTACCGGTTTCATCGTCCCGGGCTGGTCTCGATGACCGGTTTCGGTCCGGTAATTTTCCCCTCGAGACGCGGCTGTACGGCTGGCGGAGAAATCGAGGTCGGAGAGAAGAATCGTGCCTAGCTGTTTGAATTTCAAGAATCTCCTTATTGCCGGGATGAAGGGAGATACGAGTTTACCAAGTTCTTCCCGTAACCAGAAGCCAGTTCGCGCAAGTAGCAGAGCACGGTATTAAACGCGCGTTTCGTCTCCTACGAACAATCTCCTGGGGCCTTGCAAATCCCGCGAACGCCTTATCGGCGGAAGAAGTCCCGAAGGGAGGGACGAGTGGCGAAATCGCAACGCGCTGGTACTAAACGGGCATCCCTCGACCGGTATCCCGTCCCTAATACGCTATCTAAATGCTGATTCTTTCAAAGGTTCATTATTTGTTGTAATTCTTCGCTTAAATTGTACTTAGAGGAAGTTGGATGCCACCCAAGCCGCGGGACACCACTTATCTTCGGTTCACCTCGTTTCCAGGGTGAACCACGGTGAACTAGGGTGAACTAGGGTGAACCACGGGGCCCCTCGAGTGAGCGAGACAAGAAGGGGCGAATACTCGGCGTACGCGCGTTGTATGGGCTGGAAAACCGGCGCAATCGGTATTACCGACTTCTCATTACGGTCGTTGGCCGGATATTCCGGGAAAAGAATACCGGAGCGATGTCGCGGTGGGGAGAGAACGTAAGCGGATATCGACCCGACGGGCCGGAAACTCGGCCATAAATTCGGGGACACGGAGGAAATCTCGCGATTCTTTCGACTCGTGAAGAAAGGCAAAGGAAATTATGGAATTGTCGCGAACAAACAGGGCGGTTGATTGAAAAGGCATCGGTAAACACGAGCGGGGCGCCGAAAAACGCGGAATGAAATCCGGCCTTGGGAAAAGTGGGATGAAATTTTCATCGCTTTTCCCCCGGCTATCCTCGGGGGGCATTATAGAAGTGCCAATAATTGCGTTTACCGGTTACCGGATAACGGCTGAGCAACGATCGCGAGTAATTAAAACGGCAATTAATCGAAACGTCAGTCACGCTGACCTACTATTGATCACCGCGACGATACCGTTTGTCGATCGCCCAGCGGAAGTAAGATTAAATCGATCTACGAGTCCCGGGCTTTATTCTATCCTCTCGTAATTCGCCGTCTTTACGCGTTCCAGACCATCGAAACACACCGGTTTCGATCAAAATCCCACGGACTTTGGCCTGGTACGCACAGCTAGAGTTATTACTCTTCGCTTGGAACGATAATCGAGAGGGACAAAGAGAGAGAGGGGGGGGGTGTTATCAATCCCCGTTTCTCTTCGCGCGATATTAGCCGCGAGACTTTTAACGATTTGCATTTCTTGGAGGCGGCTGGGCCGGGCAATTCCTCTGGTCGACTTGGGAACGAAGTTTCGCCAGGCCGAAATGAAAATTAATGCTCAGCGAATGTATTCGCCCTTTGGTCATAAAACTGGCGTCGAGTTCCGGCTGATAAAACCGTGGCTGTTTCACTAACCGAACTTTCTTCTCGTTAAATATTTTTGCCGGAGAATTGCCAGGCAACTGGCCCTCCGCGAAGGGCGGCCACATTACCCAGCGAGAAGTTGTAGTTGTAACCGGGCACGACGCCGCCGGGAGAAGGGTCAGCCAACCGATTTCTCTCCTCGACCACAGTTTCCCAGGATTGCTCAACGGCCCCGTTCCTCCATTACCCGAAATCTCTTCCAAGGTACACGCGCACAATAGGTTTTCCAGGTCTAGCTGCTAGTTGGAACGCGCTAAATGCTGATCACTGAACGCGATACCGAGCGCGCGGCTCGCCGTTGTATCAAGAACCTTTGATATCAAGCGGGTCAGGGACTTGGGAAGCTATTAAGGTCCGTTTAATTCATAGTTCTGCTTGTTTCCGAATCGTTGGTAATCGCTGCTCGGTCCTCGCGTCATCCCCTGCTCTTGCCGATCGACGCGGGTCCATGGCTCGACTCGCCTAACGCGAGAACTCGACGATTATAACGAACTACAGGCAATTCCTTATCCAGCCGATGGCGAGACGTCGGCTAATGACGTTTAACGTTGATTAATCGCGTCCGTTAACGGGGAAGGTTATTTTCTAGCGAGGGAAACGGGAGCGTGTTCGAGGACGCGAAACGGTGAGTCGAAACGCACACGCGCATTGAGACGCTTATCGCGAGTAACTTTGGTGAGCCACGTATTCGGTAACAATGAAACAAGTAGCTTAAGAGGTTGAAAGCTCCGTTTCCATTATTATCGGATAAACAAACAATCTGCTTACCGCTCCTCCCAGCTTCTCGCTGCGACGTACAGTCGGAAACGTCGAAAACCTCGCCGACATGTGAACAATTTGATTTCTACAAAAATTTGTACCTTTGATTTCGTAATCAGTAATCACCGATATCCAAAGTCAAAAGAAGAAACAAAATTATTGGAAGCAGAAATGGAACGCGTAAAAAGACTGATTAGAAATATTCGAATACTGAAATATAAATAAAGAGAAAGGAGAAAATAAAATTTGAAAAGAGAAAAATAATCGACACCTCGATATAAAGAAAAAAAATTATACTTGAAAACAAAAAGAAAATTAATAGGAAACTGTTCAGGAGTGTGGGATGTGGGTGAGGTAATCGTTCCCGACCTCACTCGGCCCTCCTCCTCTCCCTAACACGGAAAAATTTAGATGTTACAAGCTCCACGCCAAACTGGTAAATGACTGCAGCACAGTCACGTCACACTTTATATAGTCCCCGATCGGCCGAACATGCACGGAAATTTCCGAATTTTACCAATTCCATTAATTCTTATTTCTCCGCTCTAATAGTCAATAATTTATTAATTTTTTCATCTTTATTATAAACTCTCACCGTGAGCAATTTGTTATTAACAATATTAATCTGTCGTTAACAACCGGTGGAATAATTTATAAACTCTTTGCATATTACAGGTACATTTTCACACGAGTTCATTGTAAATTCATACAATAGCCTATAATTCCTTAATTTTATCCCTTTTATTATAAATTTACGAAGCGAACAATTTGTTATTAACGCTAAATATAACAGTTTATAAATGTTTTACAAACTGGAACTATACTTATGCTCTTAAAATATAAATTCCCACGATGGATTTAAACGTGTTTATACTACTTTTTCATCGCGAAATATCTAGATTCGTGTTTCTTCTGGAAATTTTGATCGCGTTCCTCGGCAATCGATCATTATATCTAGAAATTTGAAGCGTTTGATTCATCGAAATGTGTATAACAGATACATGACAGCAGCGAGGCTGAGGCTTGAAAGATTGAGTTTCGGTCTGCCTTTCGGCGGATTTCTCTACTGCGCGACGCGGTGGCGGACCGTTCGCTGTCGCGACTGCTCGAACGATTTTGTTCCACTGACTCGTGGAAAATGATCACGTCCTTTAGTTAATTAACGCAGTTGTTTCGAATAACCCGTACTACCGCGATCTGCCCCGTGTTACAGCATTGGCGAACATCACCGGCACAGATACGAGACTTGAAGAAAAAATTTGTTTCTCGTCCGGCGAGCACGGTTCGTTCGAACTCGTTACAACGCTGCATCAATTCGAATTCGAACGTTAATTGCTCGTAACAACGGCTTGTCGGCCGGCACCGCACTGCACTTGTTAATGTTTGAACGATAGCGAGCGAACGGGAAGTTAATTGGCAACTAGTCAGCCCGATTCGATATTTTAAAACGCCATTTACTGCCGTTATTTCATTACGAACCGGCAGATTCCGGGTAATTATCGTGACAAACGCGAGCCAGCGTTCCGAAAGACGAAACACGACGCCGCGGCGCTGATTGATATGTTCATCTGGAGTGGCGTCAAAGAGAAGACCGGCGCATTATCCCCGAGGAAGGCGGAACAGTTTCCCAGACAGTACTCCACTTACCGTGTACATTCTTGCGTTTACCTCTGGCAAGGAACCGCTGCTAAAACCAACAGAGGATCTCGTCACATTGTCCCGAGCGAAATCACCAACCCGTATATTTCACCGCGTTTATAACAGGCATACTCGCGATATACCCAGACCGTGCGTTCCGTCCGAGTCCAGCCGAGTTTCTCTGCCAACTCTGGTCCGAAAGTCGCGAAACTCCTACGGAAGCAAGAGCAAACCGGCACTTGGACAATTAGGAAATACCCGACGAGACGACGCGAACGAGATTCCAGAGAGAAGGCTTTGCGTTGTCTCTCAGGAACAGATTTTTCCTGAATTCCGATAAAGATCGCTGATCTTCCGACGCGGTACGATATGCATTTGAAATGGCGTGTGTTTCGAAGCGCATCACGATATCGCGTTTTGCGGGACGAAGGAAAACAGGATATCTAGATGTAGAGAGAGAGATTGCCACGTCTCCGGGAATGGTTGCATTCGCGCGTCATCGGATTTCGGCTTGTCTCTCTCGCCCTAGAGTTTCGAATCTCTGGGGAAATTTATAAGACGCTAATCAGGCTTTTTCATCACGGTATCCACGGATAGCCGGAGGTAAACGAAGGAGGATCGCTCTCTCGAGTGCGCGAAGAATCCTGGTAACGAGCAGTTCTGCATCGGAGATCCCTTATAAATTAACTTCTCCCCGGGAAAAATGGTGGCAAGTTTCATTGTTTCGCTCCACCTCCGGCCGATATCAATCATTTACGAATACACCAGCCCGTCGTATACCAGAGACTTTTCTTATCCGCGAAATTAGAACCGCGGCAGATCATAAATTACTCGTCAACGCGAGTCGGGCTGGCAGCCACCGATTCTTCTTCGACTCCGTCTTCCTCGCTGCGCCTCGCTTCCGGGACACGATAAAATACACCGAAAACCGGTAAGAATTTTCGTTAAAAATCAAATTCGTTCCCCTGGAAAGCAGAAATAACCGAGGCCCTGGGCAGTAGCAGGGTAAACTGTAAAAAATCGCTAGTCGCGTCGACGTCGCGCTTACAATAGCTCGCTGCGCCGCGCCGCGACGCATACCCTATTAACCGGTTAGTCCGTGGCCAAGTTGCCGGGAAATCGCGTTTATCCGGTATCGCGGGCGTCTTCTTTTCCGTGGGCAACGTCGCGCGACGGCTCGTTTGTATTCGCGAACGCGAAAAGAAAAAGTAGAAGCGCGAGTACGGTGTAGGGCGTGCTACTTTCGCGGCATTCACTCGAGCTGATCGATACGTCGGAGGCCGTGACACTTGCCGTGCCGCGCAAACCCTACAATCCTTTCGCCTCTCTCCTCTTGCCTCTCGCCTCTCGCCACTCGCCTCTCCCTTCGAGCCACGCTCTTCCACGCCCTCTAAACCGATTTTCCCCGATTTCCACCGTTTTCGGCCCACTTGCGATGCCTTCCACACTCGCGAGTCTCGCAATCTCCTTTCACTCCCCCCGATTCATTTTCTCTCCACCTCTCTTTTTTCCGAGGCTTTATTTACCATTTTCGACCGCGATTTTCGGCTGTAATTCCATCACATCTGGAATATTCTTCGGGATAAACGCGGGCCGAATTCGCGGATGCGGTGTACCGTGAACGAAAATGCGGTTGCACGCAACGGACGACCGCTCGCGGGCACGCTTCTTGTCTCGGTGTAATAATTAAATAGCGAGAATGACGGGAGGCGCGAATGAGCGCGGCCGTGCGAAATAAATTGATCGGTCGATGGCTGGATTCTCGCGCGGATTAACAACGTTACCCAAGTCCGTCGATTAAACCTAATTTGCGATAAAACAGGCCCGCCCCGCGGTAATTTCGACTATGCCCGACGGCTCGGCCGCTGCTCGCGGAAAATTCCGGCCTCGTCGAACCGAATTTCCCCGCTTCCGCGAAACGATCCACCGCGAGATTGCCGGCCGGTCGCGCTTTTAATTTTTCACGTCGCCCCGATAACCCCCGATAACGCTCCGATAACGCCCCGGAATTATATACGGAATGCCATTTTTATACAAACATTGCGTGACGCGGGACCTAAAGCACCGGCCGCCGTGTAATTATTATAATACCTCTATGACCGACCGATGTATGCAATTTTCGGGCAATGTCGAAGGTAATTGTTGGGACGCGTGCCTGTATCCGTTTCGACGGTGGCTCGGCTCCTCGATAAGCGGCCTACGTGCTTCTTCTGGCCCCTTCCTATCTATATATCTAAAACTCCCGTTTAATCTCTCGCGTACACGCGCCTAGGCGGCAATTCGCAGACGCTCGAATTCCGCGCCAATTAATTCCAAGCATCCAGCGGGCCGGGAGAGCGCCGGGAGAGCGTCGGGGAACACGGTCCGATACGAGGCAACAAAACAAACCGGGGAACATTTACGAGCACGTGCACCAGCTGCGAACTGGCAAAAGACACGCGGACGTTCCAGGCCCCATTAAATACCGCGAACAGGTCGTAAACTTGAATGCGGCCTTTTCATCTTGGCTGCACGACCGCGGCAAGGGGTGCCAGGTGCCGTTCCCTCGCTTTCTTCCGCCACCCTTCCAGCTTGCAGATAACGTTCAGAAGCCGCTTGTCATCGGCATTGTCGAGATATTTTTCCGCCCTCGTCTGCCACCAGATACCGACCAACAATGTCCTCCCGCCCTTATCACCCCCTGTCGCCCAAACATCCCCTGCCAACGCCGCCGCGTCGCCTTTTCTCCCCTTCGATACCACTGGTATTTGCCACCAGCCTCGATACCGAATTTTAACCACACATTTTCCCCGATTTATCCCCGATAAGATTACCCACGACGAGACCTCGCGCAGGAAGATATCGGGGCGAGTTTAAGAGGATCTCTCGGACCAGACCGGATAAGAGCATAAGGCGGCTCGAGAGGATCGAAACACCGATCGCAGATACGGGATGATTTAAGAAATTGGTAAATCTCTCTGACCAAAGTTCTCGAGACGGTCTGAGAGATCAGCGAGTGAAAGAGCAACTTTAAGGGCGAGGTCGCCGGCGACCTAACCTCGCCTCGTCGATATCTCGAAGGTCTGACCTGGACCACGAGGCCCAGGACACCCCGAGGGTAGACCCGGTGACCAAGGCAGATAGGCGAACGATATAAAAAGACGTTGGAAGAACGCGGTCGGAGATTTTAGCAGAGCCGAGGACTTTTCTATTTAAAGATCAAGCCGTTGCGTCGAATAAGAACATAAATTCCTCTGGCTGGATGCTAACTGGCAGGATAATTCCGGGAAACTCCGGGTATTTGGCGATATCAAAGGTGTTCTCGAGGACGAGTGGAGACAATCGTTGAGCCGCGGATCAGTCGGAGATCTTAGTTGTAAACGCGTATACCACAGCTGATGCCGTTGTCGGATAGAACGTGCCGCGAGTCGCGAGACAAACTCATCTGGGATTCACTTTGACGATCGTTAAGTCGGAATTATAGGAAGGGTGCGGTTAGTCTTCGCCAGAGTTAATATCTGTCGCGCGTTTAGCGATCCCCGGAGAGGCGAAGGAATTCTGCGGATTGGCCGGGTGGATGCGGCGTCGCCAAAGGAGTCCGTGACTCGCGTGATTACCCAGAGATTGCGATTTACGATCACCCAGGTCTCCGTGGTTGCGACGATGAATCCCGATTTTTCCCCGGTTGCCTCGGCTCCCTTCGTTCGGTTTACGTTCCATTCAAAGCGGACGCGTTTCCGGATTTACGACAACCGCCGCGGACGCTGCTCTTTGTTGCTACGTTTCCCTTGCATCGCGTGTACGCGGCGATTCCGGGTGCTGGTGGAACCGCTTGCAATCCCGCTAACTTTCGCCCGAGGTCGAACGGAATTTTAGGGTAACCGTCGGTGTAACCTACCGAAGGAAAATTAATCTCCGACCGTTTGGCCGGACGGGCGTACACGAGGAAGCGTCTCGATGGAGAGAGCACCGCGTTCGATCGGTCGTTTCTCCCCGGTGCGTGTATTTCAGTGGTTAAAGGTGGTACGCGAGTGTCGCATTGCAGTGCTCTCATCCCTAAAATTGGAACTTGTATGTAGCCAGAACGACATGGCCGCTAGACGCAACGGGCCCGCCATTGTAAGGCGGTGTCGCGATAATTTATCGCGTTTCCACGGCGAAATCAATTCGTTTCGCTGGTGTAAAATAGCTCGGTTCGTTTCCCGGCTGGCGAAGCCGCGTGGTCCAGGGATCCGGTCCGATCGTTAAGGAACAAAAAGGATCCCGGGGATTATCTAGCCGTGCAATTACCGAACGGCGAATTCCAGGCTCGCCGCGGTTTATTCCGGTCGAAGTTTAACGGGAAACAAATAACGTTTTAACGAGACGTTTAACGCGTGTTCCTCCGGAGGAGTATTACTCGAGGGGCAGGAATCGTATCGCTTCGTGGAAATGAAAACGTATTCGTCCGTGGCGGAGGAAAATAGGCGGTCGGGTTGCGGAATTAAAGCACGGAGAAAGAGACGGTAAAAATAGGAGTGGATGTTAATTAAGAATAAGTGCAGGCGATTATATGCACTCCCGAAGCGACCTCTCACCGCCACTTTTCATCTCTTGCCAGCCAACGTTAAGATACCGCGGCTAAATCGGAGAAAATCCGCGACGATCGATCTTCATCAGAGTGGTGATCGATCCTTTCGCTGATACCCGATCGAAAATAAGTCGATGGCGCGACATTTCTCCCGCGATGTTTCGAATAATCGACCTTTAACAGCGTTTCCAGCGATCTTTCATCGAGCAGCAACGCGTCGTTGTCCTGTTTTCTCCGTTCGAACTTGGTGGTCGCGCGTGCAACTGCCTCGCGCGGTTCCAACCCGACGTAAAAGAGGTTCGCGTGATTTACAAACGAGGCCAATTATGCAACTTAACACGCGGATTCGCAACGGCAGACGAACAGTCCGAGTCGAGGCTTCAGCGGCGAGGTACGGAAATAATTGCCCTGTCCTTCCGTCCGTCGAGCTTTCAAATAAACCGCGGATAAAGACCCGTTTTTAACGATCGATTGTTCAAAGGGAACCGCAGCTTTCGAGGGGCTCGTTTAGCCATTCGCCGCTTCGAAACTTGTCCGCGATTTCTTTTCGGCCGCGAGTCGCGGAGGCCGCGGAAAACTTTGACCGCGAGGTGAAAATTCGTCGATATGACGGTCCGATTTTCCATCGAACTCGCCCACGAGTTCGTTGTTCCACCCGTTTCGTGGTGGACCAGCGCGATAAATAACGTAACGATTTCGTCCAGGGATTTATGTCGGTTCGCTAAACGCCCGAAGAGCGATTTAACGCTATAACTACCGGCCGAAACAAACTGACCGTTTTTCGATATTTTATTTTTGCACTTGCCGATAACATGCGGCCGCTTTTAACGAAATGAACGTTGACTTTTATTCGGACAGAAACGCCAACTATACGTACTCATTTGTGCGCGACACTTCGATTATCGTCATTCGCGTATAGCGTATTTAGCCACGAGTTACCGGTCAGTCGTGACGGTGTTAAGCCATCGAAACGGCACCGTTCGCCGGGAAATTTTGACGGACGACGAATTGCACTTCGGACCGGTCAAAAATTTAATCTTCCTTGCGTTTCCGAGATGACGCAAGACAACGATATCCTTTCGCGACGAATCGCGACAATTACTCGAATATTTGCGTTCACCTGCGACCAACGCCAAATCCCGGCTCTTCGCTTTCAACCCGTATTTTTCTCCCTCCCTTCGATTCGTTCTTCGCCACGGACAGAATAGACGATGGCCAGATGCGTAGCAATTTCGGAAATTTCAATTAACCTGACGGCTTCGGGATATCCGCATCGCAGCGGATGTAATTACATATGGAAAGTGATTAATATTAATTCGCTGAATATTACCAGGATCATAGCGAACTGCTAATAATTCGCTGAATAAACAAATTATCAGCGTAAGCTCTCTAGCATTTCGATAGCCAGTCGAGCATTGTGCGCAGGACTATCAAAATTCAGGCCTTCGGTAGATCAACATTCGCGTTCGTGTATCTCTGCTAATTTCCTCCTTTCCTGCAGCGTATTCTTCTCTGGTGCCGCGAAACCTAACTGATGCGTAGTAATTCGATGATAATTTCGATATCGATACTGCCTTCGGAGAGGAAAATCCAGCCACGAATTCTGCGGGATGCCTATTGTGCCATATTTACGCAATAAATTCATTTGCGCCGTGACAGATCCAGTTACAACCGAAATGCTACCTCGGAAACGTTAAAACGCATGGTTCGCGGTAATCCGGTGAAAATCACCGGAGACATTTCGTTACGCGTTTATCGTTCGGTTAAAGGTACAGAGAGTTTTCGCACGTACGCGGAACTTTGGGGAAAATTGCTGGAATCGAGCCGCGAAATCTGCAAACTCCTCCGGGGAGGGTCCGTCGCGGCGCGGCTGTTCGCGTAAGAGGATTTCCGGCGGGGAATTTTCGTATTTGTAGTATTTCGTATTTCTTAAACGCAACTCGTAGCAGTCGGTCGGCGACAGCGCGAAGTCTCGCCGAAAGTAAATCCGTCGGCAAATCCGCGCTCGAATGAACGAAGCGGCTTAATCCGAGCGGCGAGAACGCGCGACGCTGTCCCTGCTCCCTTAGTCGTGTACCTCAGTTCGAGAAATACGCGGCAGACGACGATAAAATTTCGACGAGTTAAGGGGGCAGAGCCTGGATAATTCTTTAACGCGAGTCTTTGGAGAAATCTTGGGTCGGTTCGGCACGATTCCGGTTTATTTCCATGCAAGGGTCGAACGTGCTCCGACTGGAAGCGTTCGCGGCAGCTGCTGGAGAACGCGACGTAACGCGAAACGCGGATGTGTAACGGGACGAAAATACACGGTGTCGCGAGACGTGCTCGAAAGTTGGAGTACTGCGCGTTCCCCGCGGGCCGAGATATTATTGTCGCGGATCGTCGGGGCCTGCCGCAGAAACAGCGCTGCCGCCGCGGCGCGGCGCGTCCCCGGGAAACACCGCGGGTAAAATCTCTAGACGTCGATTAACGCGTTTAATCCGTGTACTCGCGGCGGCAGCCAATTATTTCTTCGTCTACGCGCACCGACAGCCACCGCGAGAGAACCCGCTCTCAGCGTCGTAATTGAAATTCGATGGTTTATTAAACGGCGGTTCGAGCAGCCAGCAACGATGCTGGAATTTTTATCAGCGATGTTAGCGCATACGGCTACCGTCCAAGCACCCTATCATAATACCTCGGAGTACCCCGAGATCGTGCCATAAAAAATTGATAACCCCGCGTTCCTGCTGTTCCGAACGATATTTTCGAAAGTATCGCGTTGCCGAGGATGTCGTAAAGGCGCCGTGGGGGCGAATCATTACGTGAAAAGTTTCCCTAGGGCGCGCGTACCCGCGCCCGTTGTAAATTAATTTCGAAGCACGCCCTTCTCGTCTACCGACTTTCCACCGTTTCTCTTTAAAAAATTTCCCCATTTGGAATCACGAGAACGGGCCATATCTCTGTGTTTTTGTCCCCCTGGTTTTCTTCCTTCTGGTTAGGATGGTGAGGATCGCGCGAATCCCGCACGCGGCATCCCCAACTGCAACGAGAAATCGAACGCCAATTACGGGTGTTCGTTTATTAATTTGCCGCGGACGAATTCGATATCGCAACGAATAAGGAATAAATTGGCGGGGCATTAATTAATATTCATAGGTAGAGCGCGACGCCGAACAGGAATTTACCGGGACGGATCTTGAATCGGTTCGATTGTTTACGCGTAATGGCCGGCACAACAATTACGTCAGGGATATCTTCCACTCGGCGATCGCGCGGGTGTTCGAATAATGCTGCGAGCAATTAATTTTTTCCTTCGCCATTGTCTCCACCCCCGGCTGGAAGAGTATCATTATCCACGCCGTCTTTTCTCCGCTTCGGAATAGAATATGCTTTCTTCCACTTCAACCGACCTCTTTCTCCGAACGGTTCCATGGTGGAAAGCAATTTTTCGCCATTAGACGTTCCGTTTGACATGTGGGGAGCGGCAGGAAGAGGACGTTTCCTTTTGAATTTCAATCCTTCTGCCAGTTCTTCCTCCTGCTTCTTCTTACCCCGTCCAATGTCCGACCAGCCGGCTTTCATTAATAGGCTCGTTTCATTCTCCGATCTCGCCGGCCCGCTGCTTCATCTGGCGATTCGCGCGCGATCCCCAGCTAACCGGGCAGAAAAAGGAGAATTTCGATCGCGAAAGTTGGCGATCGAATTTCCAGTTCCGCGTATCGAACGATATGTCGCAAAGAAGAAAGAGAGAAAAAAGTTTCAATTTCTCGAATATTCCACTACCATTTCCCGCGAGTATAACGGACCGTCATATTTTCCAGGGAATTGTCCCTTCGATAGCTGGAAATTTCTGTTTCGCGACGAAATCAGCCCTTATTCCCCGGAGCGCGGGCAAATCCAAGAATATCTACACGTGCATGAATTATTACGATCGAGCGAGTACACGCGATGATCGATTCCGTTTTCTTTCCGCATTTTCCAATCAATGTTCGGCACCATCGGCGTACCATATTTCCAGCCAGTCTTGCTCAAGTGCCTCGACTTTACGAGTATTCCTTCTCCGCGCAGAAATAACCGGGACATTCCGATTCCTGCATATTCACAGGCCATTTGCCACGGATTACCCGGCCGACGAATTTATAGTTACTCGGGATTCCTCTTTCGCGGTAAACGACTCTCTTTCCGTCTAATTCGATCAGCCGAGAATAGTCCGAGGCGAGTCGGAACCTCTCGAAAATCGGACAAAAGCAGTGGAAAAGAAAGAGAGGAAAAGGAAGGAAAAGAAACGATGGTTCGCATCTGCGCAGAGACAGGGCCGTTTCCACTCCGTTTCACCTGTGGGCGAAGTCATCGGGACTGGCGGGAGCAGCTGCCGCGAAATCATCGCGGCTTTTGTACGCGGCGTTACAATCGCAGCCGGTCTCGTTGAAATCGAGGCATTCGCGGAAGAAAACAGGTTTTCCCAGGCGACGCTGGGATTCGCGGGCGACAAAGCCGCGTACACGGGCGACGCGTAATTGTTCGGCAGGGAGCGTGGGCGTCGCTTGTTCGCGCTTGATTTATTTGACTTCCGCGCTCGAACGGGGGTGCGCTCGGTCAGAGCACAAAGCTCTTCCAGATGAGCTCGAGCTACTTTCATTTCAATCGACGGCCTCGTTAATTTGCGATCGCGGCTCGAACGCTCGGCTATCGATATTAAAGCCAGCCCCTGTCCCCCCTTTAACCCCTCCAGCGACCCCAGTGGCCCTGGGACCAAGCGACGACAAAAGTTTCGATGCGTGAACGCCGGCGCCCAGCGCCCGCCGCCCGATGCCACCGACGACGACTTTATTAATTAACTGCCTTTCCACGCGGCCAACGAGCCACGCGGCGATTGTCCCGACGCGCCGCGGCGTTCGATTGATTAGGCGTGTCAGGATTATAACTAAATCGCGGAATATTTATTGGAAATTAGCTCGGTTCCGATGCAGTCGATCCGATCGATCGGCATAATCGAATCGAACGGCATTTTTTCCGCTCGCTTTTTCATTATTAAGCCGCGTGCTGCGTCGCGTAGAACCGTGTAGCGACGCGCCGCGGCGGCGAGGCGCGGAAGATAAATCGAGAGAAAACTACAGACGGCGTATAGAATATTCATTGGCAATTTTCCGAGGCTTCCGAATAATTTCCGAAGCAATCAGCGTGGCGCATTTTACAGGAGGATACGAGTCGGCTGAAATCGCTCTCTGCCCGATATAATTTATTTGATCGTTAAAGCGATTGCAGAAGTTGTCTTCGTGGCACGGTACATTATCGCGCGCCTGTATCGAGCGACGATAATTAATCGAGTTCGATTGTAATCTCCTGGTACAAATGGATTGGCGGTGCTTCGTTTGTTACGGTAAATAAATTTTTCACCTCACTCCGTAATAAATAAACCACGACGCGCGATGCGCCGGGGACGATCGGCCACGTCGTCGCGACGTCGCCGCATTGAATATTCCGCGGTGTCGGAAGACGGTGTCGATTAAAAGTCTCGACCGAATTTACGGAACTCCGGGGGAATGGCTAATCGGGAAGTTGGCTAGAAAGGGGATCGAGGGTCGGGGAAGGGACGAAAGCTGTGGCGTACGCAATAAAAATGGCAGGATCGGGGAAGAAATGCCGGGCACGCAACCCTTCGGTCGTGATTGCAACGCAAACTTGGCTCGGGGAAAGTTGGTTTATCGGTTGGAGAAACATCGATACACCTCCGAGCGGCGCTTTACGTCCGACAGCTTTGTTTTCCATCGTCTAGGGCCTCGGAACGGTAGTCGGAGAACGAAACAAAGGAGGCCAATAACGATCCTTCTTAAAAGTTTGCGGGACACGAAGCGAGGACCGGCGACACGTTCAAAGTTTTCGGGGTTACGGATGCGTGTTAATTGTCGTTCGTCTGGCCGGCTCTCAACTTCGATGCCTTCGGCTCAAGGAACACGAAACTCGGCTGCAAACTCGCGCCAATTACCGAAAGTCCCGGTCAAAAGGTGTTTCTCTCTATAGGTGACCACCAGCACCGTTCCATTGCGGTTCTCTTTACTCCGAGTACAATAACGAACTTCCGCTCCCAGCCGTCCACCCCCTTTGTCACAATTGCAGATATTAAACGCGGCCAATTTCGCCAGCTCTCCCGATTCTTGTTTTCCTAAACTCCCTCTATTTCCGCAGGGTAAATGAAATCCCGAACATTGTCATTTTTTCTCCCTTCCTTTCCTTTCCTTTCCCCCTATTAATCGTAATTTTCGAAGCAACTATTTTTCAGCTACCAAGGATGAGGAAGATGAAGAAAAAGGGAGATTATTTTTACCTGAATCGAAAGAATAAAGTCGCTAGCTCGGTCTCCAAAGAGGTAATCGAACAAAGGGAGCGAACAGGGATCGGCGGCTGTAGAGAGGATGAATTCTGGCTCGTACAAATGGCCTGTTCCGCATCATTTGCCGAATTCCATACCGCGCAACATAATGTCGATGCCTTGGCTGGCTGCGTCGCGGCGCGAGTATCGAATACTTGTCTACGCTTCGGTTACCATCCAATTTTACCGTGAGTCGAATATCCGCGTTATTTACTGCCATGCGATGCACTTAGGCTAGATCTTCCGCGAACCGTCCAACACCGAAACGGTCGATCGCGGATCGTTGGATCGATCGAATCTTCCGGAACGACCGCGTCTGCAAACTCGATCGAAAGAGAACAAGGTCGAAGGGAGCACGGTGACTAAGGAAAAATTTAATTTCATCCCTTGGTTCTACGTTTTCCGACTTCGCTTTGTTTCCCGGTTTCGCGGAATGGAGAGGAATTCTCGATTACAGGTTCGTCGAAGAATCGGCCGAATCCCCGTAGCTTCTGATAAAGCGATAATCCCGCGACTTAATCTGATTTTCGGTAATCGAATTACAGAGCGGTCGGGAACAAAGATTAATCGAATGATTCGCGGAAGTTACGAGCGTATCAGCTCGGTGACCTGCTGACTTGAGCCGTGGTAATCTTCGAAATGAATTCCCGGCCGAGTGGCCAGGGCACGCGGGTTCTCGCCGACGGCATTAAGAATTCCAGGGGAATTTTAGGTCACCGCCGGAGATCGGGTATTTATCGGTCAGAGTCCCGAGTTCGCAGCGACATCGACCCCACTTACCTTCGGCCAAGTTACCCCGGTGAACCTTCGCGCTCCTGTGGAAAATAGAAAAACCCGCGGCAACTCGGGAATAGGACGTCGCGGAAATATGATCTTTCCGATCGAGATCGCTGGTTAAAATATTCATGAAATCGAAGAGACGCTCTCCCGTCGCCGTTTCGAAAGGTCAGCTTATTTCTCGGCGCAATTATCTAACCGGCGGAACCGAGAATCGAAGAAAACGGAGCCTCGGCCCGCTTCAATTTCTCTCTTAGCGCAATGTTTAAGCATTTGTAAACCGCCGAGACGCAATGGCTATCCGAGAGATAATAACGATCTTGGAAGCACAGGTTTCGGTTAACCGAGGACTGGCCTGGCGCCAGGATAAGACAGTGCCAGGGGAAAGAATCCTCGGCGGTTTAAAACGGCCGGGGATATTTTATTTCAACTATTTTGAACTATTTTCAATCGCTTAATACCCGAGCCGTCCTCGTTAATTGTCCGTTGCTACGTTTGCTTGAGCGTACCCGCGGCGTCGTTTATTCCGGAGCCTCGGCATCGCAGCGGGGGTGTGTCCGTTGGCCCGGGCCCCGGCTTCGCGCGATTTAGAATTCACCGGCGGACCGCCGCGCGGTACGCGGGCAAACAACGCCAAGTAAGGGCTTATTCGGCGCTTTTTAACGCGTATGAATACTTATAACGAAGCACGAAATTGCTGTGTTCGCACGTGACGCTCCCCTCTCCGCGGTTCAACAAGGGGTTGCCGAAGTTGCGCGATTTTGCATAACTCTGTTAAGCAAATGACCAGAATAATAACTGGCTGGCAGGCATATGTGACAGACGCGGACGGGGCGGTAGGACGGGGCTGAACCAAACGAAACTCGGTTTCGCAGTTTACACGGTGATAGCGGAATAATTGTGGCCGGATGGACGTCTACGTGCAACTTTCCAGCCGTCGCAGGACGGCGACGCGCTCGCCGGGGTAAAACTGCTTCGCGAATCGAACGCTCGTAATCGAACGGGCGTCGAGCGAGTCGCGTGCAAGCGACGCACAAGCATGTTTGAACTATCAATTGGCCAACTGCAGTTCCCGTTACGCCGACACGTTCAATTTGCCGCTGATGAGAGGAGCGGTTAGACCGTGACGTAAAACTGAATTTAAAACAGCGGAAACAGGGGGACGGGATATTATGGACAGCGACGGTGCACGCTAGGATCCTCCTAGGGTAAAAGCATGGAAAATGAGTGAAACGTGTGAACCGTGAAAGATGTCGGAGATACGGCGGCGTAAAAAACACGAGGTAAGAACGCCGAGTTTTTACGAGGTGTCTGCCAGCGTGAAAAGTGTAACGAGAATGTACACCGAGCTCGCGGGCTGGTCGGGGCGAGGCGAAGCGAGGCGAAAAGCGCGGAGGAGGCGAGTGCGAGCAGCGAGAGACGCGTTTCCGCCAAATTCCCCGGCTGCACCCGAGTGGGGATAATTGCGAAATCGGTGCTCATTGGCGACGTTAATCGGCGATTTAAATCTCGACCGGCGGCTCGTCGCGTTTATTAAAATCTGTTTAGCGTGTTCAATTAGTCGGAAAAACGGGGACCGTAGACCGGGCGGCGCGGCGCGCCATTTTAAAATCCACCTCGCGAAATATTTATCGAAGCGAGAAACATCCCAGACGTGCAAATTAATAAAGCACGTTGCCGGTGGTAGCCCGCATACTTGCCGATTTCCACTGCGTTCGCGTTGATATTTGAAAATTATTTTAAATTATCGATTGACATCGATCCACTGGCGATGCGCAAACAGACAGGGAAAATGTAAAAAAGAGGCAAAAAAAGAGGAAAAAAGGTATCGTCTGCCTTATCATATTTATACAATGTCCCGAGCAGCTATCACTGTTTATAGAGTTCGGTAAATATTGATAGATCGCCGGTGTGCAATTTTCCTTTGGAACCTCGAATATTGTACGAGCGGCGCAGTGAACGGGTCAATAAACTAAACTATTGACTTGTACTATTTGTCTATGGCCTTTTAAAATTGCAACGTATCGAAGCAATTATAGCGCCTATGCGGCAAGTGATCGAACCATTTTCTACGTGGGTAAAGCTCACGCGACTCCGCCGAATATTCCGTACGGACGTTTCCCTAGTCGCAGGAGCGATTGATCTAAACCACTGGCATGCGCAGCAACGCGGCCAGAAAAAACAGAATTTCCTCTTATCGTTTATTTCCTCGCTAAGATTTCACCGGGAAATACGTCCAATGATATTATCTTTATCCGTGACTGGCGTTTCCTCGAAATTAAGTTTACGTTACTGGCGCACTTGCACGTTCCTACCGTGCTGTATTCGACGGTGTCGATAACTCAACGGTAATCTCTTCGACGTCTTTAAATTTCCATTAAACCGGAAACGAACGTCCGCGCGAGTGCGAGCATATATATCGATTAATTTGCAACCTCGCGAGCGCCGGTCGCGGCATTCATCCAGTTTAATCACCGTGGGATTGAAGTTTACAAAACATTATTGCTACTTTCGCGAGTCGTCGGCGGCCGGCTCTCAAAGACAGCGGCGCGGCGCAAGTCGTCGCGAAACTCGCGATACCTGATCACCGAGAGAAAACTTTCTATCGTACCTGTGTCACACTGGAAACAGCTAGCCTTGGTCCGTGAGGGAAAATGCGGCTTCTCTCTAGCCGCCTGAAACAGAACGGATGGTTTTTGGACTCGTTCCATTTTTTCAAACGCTCGGTTCTACGCTCGGTCGATCGAGGAGAATATCCACGAATCGCCAGAGTTACGAGCGAACGAGTCAAAGAACGGCGCAACTCGGAATCGAACACGATGGCACTTGGCTGCCATCTACCGAGAAGTGTCCCTTTCAAAGGAGTCTTTGACGCGTTTCCGCGGCGTAGACGAGTCTCGCCCCGTGGAAAATCCGGTCGATACGCGTGGCTCGTTCGTCGTAATCTAGGCGCCGCTTTCCGAAGCGGGTAGCAAACTCCCCGGTCGAATTCGGACGGATCCGAAGTTACAACTCCGTTTAATTGCTCGATTCCTCAGACTACGATTATAAGTCCCTTCCGTCCACGATCCTTCGCCTTGAGAAACTTTCTTCCCCGCTTTGAAACCGAGAATACGTATCACCGCTTCTCCTCCTCCATTTTTCTCTTAATAATTCCGCCCCCTCGGCGCCGAACTTCCGACCAGCCTGACCGAGCGTCCGCGTTTCGACGAATTCGAATGGCGAACGCATGGTCGAGCCGCAACGTCCGTTCCCTCCCGTTCGTTCGACGGTCTCGTTTCGTAGTAAAACTTTCCGTCGCGTTCCCCGTAATAAATTTACGAGGAATTCTTGGCAGATTTGCACACGGTCGAGTGGTGCCGAGTCGATAAACGACGAGTGGCGTTGCACTTGGAACATCGCGATGCAGTCTAACACCTACGTACACCGAGCACCTGATATACCTGTTGATTGTTACGTTTCCTACGCGTTCTGCTAATTTTGTTCAATCCGAACGCGAGTACGTTAATAACAACCCGCGACGCGTTAGTCCTTTTCAACGCACGGACGGTGATTCTAATTTTCAATGATCGATTAACTCGCTCTCCGAGTGGCTTATCAGGCTCGCGGCTAGACCGGTGGACGTTTATTAACAACGATCGTTTCTCCCTCGGTCGCAATTAAATCCCTCTTCTATGAACGCGTCTGGCGAAAGCACGAGGCAGAGGTGGAAAGTACGGTCTCGCGAAAGCGAAGCAATGGCAGCCATGAAAGAAACATTAACCTTCCGCGTTGCACTTTGTTTGAATATTTAATTAACGACGCTTGCCGCTTATTCCCGGCACCGAATCGCATCGTTCCGTGAAACAAAGAAGCTGCAGACACAGACGAACGTCTTCGGCTTAGCAATTATTACATTATGCACGGCCGACGAGCGAGGCGGTCGAAAACGTGTCCGCGCGATCCTGCTTTGTTTCCGGCTTTAAATTATTTCCAGCCCGGCGACAAACAACGACATCGATCCCCGATACGATCGTAACTGCAACCAATTGAGAATATCTCAACGGGTTATATTTATCTCGGACAATTAAGCAGTCTATATATAAACGAACTACGGTAAACTCGGGTAAGCAGTCGGCGCATAGGACAACGCGAACGTACGAGCCCTGTGCCGATCGATCTCGATTAATTACCCGTGATTTAATCAGCCGACAATGGTCCGGCGAGCGTTTCGCGAAATTCCGGCGATTAGCCGGATCGCTGTGCGAGATATCGGAGATGGAAGCTGGACCGGGCACGCTCGGACGCCTCCGACCGGGTATTCTCCTTTGGAAAAGCCTGCGATCGGTTTCACCGCCGCGATTCAGGAAAACAACCCTCTGTCTCTCCCCCTGCGATTCGATTACTTATCGAGCAGGCGGCAGGCGGAGGCCGGATCCAACAGGGCGTTTCTTATCCGATCAACAGTCCCGATGGAGTGTGAAGTGGCTGTTTCGCAGACGCGTCGAGCGTCCCTTCCTGGTCGTTCGCACTTTAACGAGCCGAGCCTGGCAATACCGTGGAAAGTCCAGGTAGTGTGCATGCGGTGCAGGTATGCGTCAGAGCTTGGCCTACATGTCGAGGTCGGGCCGCTCATTATAGCAACCCCTTGTGTCGCCGTAGCTGGCTGGTCTGTCTATATCATTTCACCGCGGCAAGTACAATGTACACATTTCTAGCGCGGGCTCGTTCCACTTTCCCCGGGTCTCGGCCAAATATCCACGCGGAACACGCCGCCAACATCTGCGAAAATGTGTTGACGGACACTTGGCGCCGTTCCGTTCCCTTCTGTTCCGTTCCTAACCAAGATACCCTGCCGCGTTGCGCCTCTGATCGCTACCTGTCTCTCCTCTCTCCTCTCTCGCTCCTCCAGCAGCGTACCTTAATCCTCCGGAGGATTCTCCGGTCCATTCCACCGGTCGTAGACACCGCTGCACCTTTCCAGCTTGTCTCGAGACCACGTTGCGAGAACGTTGCGAGAATGTAGCGAGAATGCTGCGATAATCTTGCGAGAAGCGTTTCAAAGGTACGGATGTTTCGACTGGCGTTATAGCTGCAGTGAAACGTTTAGAAACGTGTCGATAATCCGTGCTCTAAGCCGACGTACGCGAGCTAGAAACGCGACGGTTCTTTTGCAGAGTTCGGCAGTGCCTTTTTCGCGCTCGTTTAAAACGGGGCTTAACGGAATAATTTACGAACACGGCGTATTTATCGCGTATGCCAGACGAGAGGGAACTCGAGGCAAACGAAGAGGGATATTTTATTCATCTGCCGATGGAAAAAGGGTCGAGAAAAGGTCGGGACGTTAGACGTCGATCGCGACGTCTACCCTCTCGACTCGCGCAGCCCCCGTTCGCGAAAATTCGTGAGGGTTTTCGAGGGAGAGACCGGTCTCTCTCGCGTAAGGCGAGTTCTTTGGGCGGATTTTGCTGCGTGCCGGAACTCCGCTGCTAGCTGGAAAAGCGGAGGCCCGTGCACGCGCTTTTGTTTCGCCCGGACCACGGAAATTTCGTGACGGCTACCCCCGCTGTCGTTGGTCGTCGTTGGTAGTCGTTGGTAGTCGCTGGTAGTAGTTGGTAGTCGTTGGACGATCGATTGTCGAGGCTACGGCAGGCTGCCGCGTTGCGAAACAACCAAACCACCGATTCCCCTTTCTCTTCTCCCTCGCGCACGGTCTTTCATCGCGGAATCGTCCGGTGATTTCGTTTAACCTGTCGATAGGTCGTCCATCAATCGCCAAGTAAGGCTGTTCCCGCAGCTATTTATTTCCTAATAAAATACACGAGTCATTAACTCGTGAACAGCTGAATTATTTTATAAAAATCCATCAAATATCCGTGAACCTTTTTATCCCGGGCACGGAAAGCCAACACGCCGCGCAACAACGCGTCGCGAAATTACGAAAAAGTATTCACGGCTGTACGTGTCTTCGTGGGAAATTTTCACAGATTCTTGCTCGCGCCACTGGCGCGTTATACTCTTTTCGAGCGAATAACGAGACGTTGAACCGGATTATATTATCGAGTCGAGCGAACAACGCGTGTCGTTCGTTTCTAGCCCACGAGGCTGAAACGTGAGAACGAGAGAGCGAGTTAATAAATTTTTTTAACAAAATTTCCTCTATTCCTTTTTTTCCTTCTATTTTTCGCGCCCGTATATTTACCGGCTGGATTTATTTGTTTATTTTCCGATTCGTTTGCGCACGTTTTACCACTGGCGCGTAAATGACTCGTATCGGGGTCCTTTGTATCGCTTCACCGGGCACGTATATAATTTTGGAGAAGCAGGATCAACAAATGAATCACACCTCGGATGCACCGGCTCACCGAGGGTGAAACGTTGGAAAATAGGGGTTCAGAGTCGGGAAGTTTCATAGCCGAGTTCCCTCGCCGGGAAACTCTGGCCGAGTCTGCAGCTAAAGTTCGACGTTTTCTCCTTTTTTTAGCGCGTCGCGGAGTTAGCAGGGACTATAATTAAAGCCGGTCGATAACTAGCGTGTGAATATATCCCGTGCATTGCACAAAGGTTAGCTCGCCCCGCGGAAAATCGCGTTACGTTTCCCGATTCGATCGAATCTTCCGACTATTGTATAAATAATAAAACGTAAACAGCGTTGACACGAGGCCGCGCTGTTTCTCGGGAAATCGGCCATCTGTTTATCGATAACCGCGTTCCTAACATCGCTAAACGGGTTAAGTTAACAAGCTTGCGATCATATTAAGAATCGACTATTTCTAACCAATGCATTACCATTCAACGTCAAATCTGTTCACGAGTTTTCATCGAATAATACCCGACAAATCCGTCGACGCTAATGAAGAATTTATCGACAGACACGGAGGTGTTAAAATCGTCGTCGACTAACGCGATCCCGGAAATTATTCATCCCTAGATCAAAAGTTTATTTCCACATGTTCGTCAACCGGGTCGCGTTCGATGAAACATGGATGTCTCTTAATGGCGAACCTAACGGCACCTTATCTTTTCGCCGCGACGGTTTTCACGAAGCGCCTCGGCGAACGGAGCGAAGAAAGCAACGTATATCGAAGATGAATCGAAACGGCGTGGTGGTTTACGGTGGGACGTGTGCTTGGACCGAGGAATGGCACGTGGTTGCGATAAATACGACATAAACGGCGTGAGGGGAGAACGCGAAATCATTAGAGCGGCGTTCAATTTGCGGTGTACGTCCGAAAAGGATGAACTCAATTTGGATGGTGCAGCTGGGGGCCGGCGGCTGCCATCTGGAAAAGTCGAGGTTCGTTGAACGGGCGAAACCGCAACTCGCAATAACGCGAATTCCGCTTGGCATGCGTGGTGGAAAGGGACGAAAGGCGGCGAAGACTGTGCGCGACTGATCCGGAAATTAACACCGTCGAACGTGGAAATAGTTCGCGATATCCTTCGATCGGCCAACTTTTTTACACGCGAGATAATATCGTCGGCCTAACGCGGAGCTAAACAAAGGCCTGACCCGAATATCCATCCGACCACCTCGCACCGATTACCGAATAATTATTCCGTCGCTCAACAAATTCGAGCTCGCACACTTGAAAAGTTCCGCTCGGCTCCACCCTCTTTGGAAAGAGGGCCGGCGTGCACTCGCCTACTTTACCCTCGTTACGCTTTAATACCACGTACAATTTCTGCCGTTTCGAAACACAGAAAACAGCTTAGCCTAGATCGTGATCGGACGACTCTGCGCTGTTACCGATAAAGCACCTCGGCAAGCACCGATCGTCCGTCTCTCGCGTGGGTAAACGGCATTGCTCCCTCGGTGTCGATCGAGACAGAGTCAGAGAGATAGAAAGAAAGAGAGAGATAGGGAGAGAGACTGCCAGCTGGTTCGCGTTACCCGCCTCGCGAATTAATCTCGACGAAAATATGCGAGGATTGTCTCGCTTAACGCGGCGCAGTCTGAAAACCACTCGAAACCACTTCCGTCGGCAAACATACTTTCCTGATTACTTCGCCGGGTCGAAGAAGAAGCAGCCCCCGTCGCGGGGGCAGACTGAGACACGGCGAAGAGTACTGTCGCTCGAATTAATTTAAACCGTAAAGCCTTTGCTCGCGAGCAAGAGAGCCATCGAAACCTCGGACGCCGTCTTTTTCCGTGAGAACTTCTCCTCGCTGTACCCGCGTTATTCGATCCACTCGAAACGAACAGGGTAACGGAGTCGGGCGGGAGCGAGGGGGAAGCGTGAGAATTAATTTTCCCGCGGACGACGGGAAGCGGGAATTTACCGGGACATCGGCTGTTAATGCGACCGCGGAGCAAATTCGCGTTCCTCGAAACGAAGAACCAGGATCTTATCGCGTTTGCTTCGGAGATACTGTCGGATTTCGAGCTGGACGGAATAATGCTCGCGAGCGATTAGCCGAGCACCGAGAATTCCCGGCTCCTCCGCCAGGACGAATAAGAAACCCGGCCAACTCCTCGTGTCAGCGTTACCCCCTCGGTCTCGAGGCTTCTACCACCCTCCTCGATCTCCGTGCACTTTGTATTCACCGGGGTAATTGTTTCCTGTGCGAAAAGTTTCGCCGAGCCGAAACTGATCGCCCCGGTGTCCGTGTACGTCCTCTGACGTCTTTTCGATGTTCCATCCTGCTATCGGCCACGCCGGCGGTTGCAAACTGCTTCCAAGTTGCGACACGTAAGCCGATCCCCGTCGCTTCGACAAGCGTCGTGTGTGAACCGGAGCTGTGGCAACTCCGAACGTGACTCGTTATCCGTAACGGGGATCGATGCCGAACACAGGCGACCCGGTCACTCGTCTTTTAAGAAACTCCCGCGGAAATTAGCGGTCGCGGCCACAATCGCGCGTTACGACTTCCTCCTGTCGAGGAATCGAGAGATCGAGCAGCGGACGATACGCGAAAAAAGAGGAGATCGGGGAAAGTTTCCGGAAGCAAGAGGTACCCAGTTTCCTCCGGCGAGCTAGACGTAACGACGAATATCTCGAGGAGCGGAAAAATCTGAGAGGTCGCTGACCCCCGGAAGGTTAATTCAACGAGACGAGAGAAAAATCGGCGGATCGAGCACCGCGCTTTTCTCCCCCGGACTTGTTTTACGAAACATCCAATTATAGAGATCATCGAGGAACACCAAATCACGATACTTTTCAATTACCGGTAATGAAATGAACCGAGCGCCCCCCTTCTAACCACTTATTTCCAGCCCCTTCCGACTCGATTCTCAAGGGTTCTATGAAACTCGTTACGTTCGGGTTCGTTGAAACTCGTACGATTTTCAGTGCGCGGGGCGCGCGGCCTCCGACGTACCTGCTAATGACGAAATTAAAGTTGCTTGAACGACGTTCACCGAGAATTCTCGTTACTCGCGCAGCGAGGTAAATGAAACTTCGCGTCGCTATTTCCCTTTGTGCCCTGCCACTCCGTTCCTACTCGTGACATCGCGGTGTGCCCCTACGATAAAAGTCGCATCTCTCGGCGCGTCTCCGAGCATCTTCGACTCGATCCTCTTGGTTTCGTCGAAATCGTCTAGTCGGATTAACGCCGATCGCGGAGTTGAACGAGAACGATGTCAGAACAGGATCGGCACGCGCCGATGCCGCGTAACAGCGAGGGTTACACCCTCATCCTCCGCACCCTCGCTCACCGACGACACGGACAATTTCTCTTTCTCCGTGTTTCCCTGCATTTTATTTTATTCAACCGGCCTCGGCCGCCCGGCGCACCCTAGAAAATCGCTTTTCCGGCCACTCGCGCTCATAAAACCGAAAGCGTGTTACGCTCGGGTTTCGTTCCTCGTGGGACGGGGGTTGCGCGACCATTTTGATCGCGCCAATTGTCTAAATCCTCGCGCATTGTTTGCGAAGCTTTGTACCGTTCCGCGAAAGCTCCTGCTGACTCTCGCCCGCCCCCGTTCCCCTCCCGGGCTCCCCAAAACCCCCCGTGCTTCATTCCCTTCGTGTCCTCTTTTTTTCCGCGATTCGCAGAGCGTTCCGTTGTCTCGCGGCGCGGTCGAACACGCGGCGATATGACGAATAACCAAGAGAGCGAGTCCGTGAAGCAACCGGAATCGGATCGGACCGACAAGAACCAGCAGTGTGGAGTATTTTTCAGCATCCTTACGGCCCCGACGATCGCGATTCCGGCTCTCTGGCCGAAGCTAGACCGGCTACCCTCTTATCCTGGTGCTCGTCGAAACCCTTTAGCGTTGCGAGCTCGTGGAATACCTGGTAACCACCGGGGAAACGATCGCCGTGGCCGGAATATACGGACGAATTTCTCCGGGGTTGTTTCGGCGAAATGAGAAAATATATCGACAGGGATAATTTTGGGATCGGGAATATTGGCGGTGGGTTAATACTTTTCATGGCCGGTCGTTCGGACGTGTAATCGTGATACATTAGTCGCGTTCGATTTCGCCGGCGGTGGTCACGATTGAAAATTACCCCGGCAACGAAACTTTCCCTCGAACGGTTCGATACCGAACCGATGCAGCCTCGCATGCTAATTAAGGATCGGAAGATGGATGCACGGGAACGCCAAAGAATAATTAATCACCCTACACGCCGGAAGTTTCCGTTTAATGACGAATTTTACCAATTCATGAACGCGTTCCAGTTTAATTCGTTGTTTCTAATTACCCGTTTCTATTCACCGCGTCTATCTTAATATCGATCGATAATTAATGAACGTCCTATTCGCGCTCGCTTGACAATGCGCGCGATGTGTGCGGGAAAATTCGATACCGATGCCGATAAATATATAAACATTATCGCATCGGATCTCACGCGCGCGGAATCTTTTCTCGATCGGAAACTTTGCGAGGGAATAACGCTAGCGGGAGTTTCGCAGGAAGCCTCGATTTCGCGTCACAGACACGAGGCAGCGGGCACTAATTTGTTACAGACCCGCCTACAATAATGATCGATAGCGATTAGGAGCGCCGATCGGAACGAGCATTCTGGTCGCTGCCGATGAACGCTG
The DNA here is from genome assembly GCA_002201625.1 of Euglossa dilemma. Lineage (NCBI taxonomy): Eukaryota > Metazoa > Arthropoda > Insecta > Hymenoptera > Apidae > Euglossa > Euglossa dilemma. Next base: position 429,302 of record NIJG01000012.1, on the reverse strand, counting down.
TACCAGCAGAAGGGCAACACCGCTCATCTTGTCGAGTGCAACGCACCAGCGACCCGTGTATACTTATACGAACATCGGCCTCCGCATGATTGATGACGCTTCCCTCGGTACCCTATCGACGATGCGCCTGCAACCACTCCGCATTATTATTGCCAACCACTTTGGGACCATCACCGCGAATACGGTCGCCTTGGGAAATTGGGACCGTGCCGAACGGCCCTCCAGCGACTCGAGTTCGCGTGAACCCCGTCACGTCCCGGAATAAATTCCTACGGCGACCGAGCGGGGGATTAAGAATTTCTTAAGGGCCCGGACACGGACACTGAAGGGACGCGGATTAAAAGTCGGTATGGAAATTGGCGCGGCATTTGGAAATCGTAATTACCGAACAGTTGCGAAGGTAATACCGGGAAATGCGGGTTTGCACGGATAAGGGGCTCGAAAGGGCATGAAGGAAGTTACCATGGTGCATTCGCGAGCGTTATCGTCGATGATTCCCCTGCGTACTCGTTTCACGGCACGGTTCGCGAAATTGCGTTAGTAGTTGCACTGCAGCCTGAAGAGGACTTATGGTTCGACGTAATATCTTCAGGTCGGGGAATCAGGCAAGCATCGTTAAACATACTGGGCTCGATAACTCGTCGTACGATGAGCATTAGCACGAAATGAGAATCGCGTACCTTTGACGCAACGTAATCCGTCTGAACGACAATCCCTCCTGTTCCTGATCCTCTCCTCTCTCCAGTGGTTAGTCCATCCGTAATATTCGATAAGGAAATTCTCGGCTCCGCGATTCGAATAATTGCTCGCGATTCCCGAGCAGCCGATTCCGTTCGCGGAATTAAAACGTTCTCGGTCAGCTGGCCAACGCGTCGCGACATTTATTTCGCCCGGAGTGCCACCGCGCGCGGCCATCCCTGTCAGCCATTCATCACGCCCCTCCTCTCATCCTCCTCACAAATATTTCTCTCGTCTCTTCTTTCTCTCTACTTTCCCGGTTAACTGTCATTTAAATAAGAACATGCCACGACGCGAGATTCCACTCGGACGTTTGTAGGTACTCCGTAAACGATTCTATTCGTGAAATCCGGCGAGGTTTCGCCCGAAGGTTGCCGAAGCGCGAAAGAACCGTCGAAAGTAGGATAAATTCGAGGTACACGGAGGAAGGTTGGGTTAGGGTGTCTTCCCTTCCGGGTCGGTGTCAAGTAATCAGGTGTAGCTGGCGGAATAATTTGAAATTGGCCAAAGTCTACGAATGTTTCCCCGCGGAGGCTGGAGCGGCGGATTTACTCTCGGGCTAACTATTCCACCGGAACTAGATCCCGCTCCCGAGCCATCTATCCAACTTGACCCTCCACCCTTAATTTAGATTCGCACGGATTAACTTCAATCTCTTCTCTCGCTCTCTCTATCTTTCCCTCTCCCTCTTTCTACTCTTCTCTGGGAGGATATTTTTCTTTCCGCCGTGTTTTTACCCCTTTTTGTCCGGTTGCCTTCGGAGCGGTGGAGAAATCGTGGAATTGCCACTGGAGATCGAGGTCTCCATCTCTCCGAGCTGTGCTAACGTTGCATTTGTCATATGGAGCAAGTCTTCGGCCCGGATATATCGCGCCGAGGTCCACGTCTCCTCGGAAAATCGATTTTCCCCATCGGTTTTTCCGCCGGCTCTCGACCGGAAGGACACGTGACTTTGAAAATCGATGCGGCGAGGTGCGAAGGGAAAAAAGATCCTTGGCTTTCGCGCGTGCGGCAGAGCGGAAGGGTCGAGGAGGAAAAAGAGTCGGAAACGGGTGGCGAGGAGACGAATAGCCGGCGAACGGGTTCCGGTTTGACGCGGAAAAATCGGTGGCCGGTTGAAAACGCGGGATCGATCATGCAAATTGGTTAATTAACTCGGGAATGGTCGCGTGCGTTTCGTACGGCAAATGGCCGCGTTGACGATAACGGTTATTCGTTGTAAGTTTTATCGCTTTGCCGATAACGAAATGATTCGGTACATCGAGCCGGCAGACTCTTTTATGGAAGAACCCTGTTGAATGTCCAGCTGCGTTACCCGAACGGCTTCCGCAATTAATCAGGGTGAACGTAGGCTCTTAAAGTTGCTAGTAAACTTGCAAATTTCCCCGGGACCCGGTAATTCGTAACGCCGTTGTTCCATGTCGAATGTTTCTCGAACCGTGCCCGATTCCGTGCGGTTCTGGATTTTCGTGGCTCGAAACTAGATTCCGTGAAAAGTAATTTACCGGGCTATACCATCTTTCCGCGATAAAATCTCGAATACCCATCGGAACGAAGTTGGAAGAAACTGCGGGGTATAACGGCCGGCCGTGAAACGCGATTCGAGACTAATAAACGATCGGACGGAACGGAGTTTGCGAGACAATTCATTAACGATTCGATTCGAACGGTGTCTCGCGGTGTCTCGCGGTGTCTGGTGACCGTAGAATATTCACGAGGGTACCCCGTTTCTCGATCCTGAAAGGATCTCGCATCGCCGCGCGATCCAACTCCGCGCTGTATCTACGGCATTAACCTCGAGTCACGCAGCACGTTACAAGTTGTTCGAGTTTATCAGTGGCCAGCTTCGACGGAAATTTCGTATTCTATTAAACCGTTGAATCGCAATTTCACTCGAAGTCACTTCGTCAAAGGCGCCACGAAATTCCCATAACTATTCTCCCTCAGTTATCGTCGATTGTCGATTGTCGATTCCCGAGGAAACCGTGTTACGAACTTCCATCGAATCATTCCCTATTCCTTCCTTCCTTTTCATCTCCGCTTTTATTTTTCTTTTTCGTTTTTTCTCTTTATTTCGTATTTTTTTTTTTTTTTTTTCTTTTTTCTCTCTCCGAAGAGGGAAAAAGAAGAGGGATTTTTCTGCCCGCGATTTTCATTCTGCACGCTCGTTACGCGACAGGTTATTAAGCGTCCTTGACAACGAATTCGGCACCTGTAATTAAATACAAACAAGACCATACCCATGGAAATACGAAATGGTTTACACGAAAGACCATTCATACGCCCAGTCGTAAATTAACAGAGTTACGCAGTGAATTACTCATCCCGCGGTTTTCGGCCCGGCTCGACGAGTGTGCCTTAATATTCGCGCGTCACTCGCATGATCGAAACGCTATTAAACGTAATTATCGGCATTGCCCGGGCGATCTGCAAATTTGAGCTGTCCGCGATTTATGCGACAGACCGGAAGCCGCGGGAGGCTCGGTTCGCGTGGCGAAAACGCGATCGGTGTTCGCTCGATTTTCATCCTCTGTCCGTGGTCGCCTTCCGCTAACCGTCCTGTTTTCTAACCGATTAATCCGATAAAGGAGCAGCGAAACTCGCGGCCGAAACTGAGCCGTTGCTCAAGGAACTACGGCTAAAAGTTCGGCAAACGAAATTTACGAGACGGGAACTCCCGCGCAACGCCTCGAGCTCGGGCAAATTGTTGCTAAATATCCGAAACTGATTTTCTTCGAATTAGAAAGTTACCCGGCTGCATTTGCATTTTACATGCCGCGCGGAGTCGTCGAAGCGAACGTTCAGCCAACTCTGGACAAATTTCCGTTCGTTAGTTTTAAGAAGCACTCGCTCCGCAGTTTCGGTTGATCGATTAATAATCCATAACCAGCCCCGAAATTCCTCGAAACGTTTTGGAACGCTTCGGAACGCCTCGGACTGACAGCTTACACGCCATACACTTTACATCGTCCTCGACGAACTCTTACAGACGCCCCTTACTTATCCGCTTATTTATCGACTCTCGAAAAAATCCGTCAGTCGAAGAGCAGGGCACCGAAAGAAAAGCAGCGGGAAGAAAAACGGTTGGTTAAACGCCAAGCTTCGCGCAACGCTCTTCTCTTTCGTCCTCTCTATCTCCTCTTCATCCTCAATGAACGTCTTCCTCGTGGGTCTGGTTTTCGCCTCGACCGCTCAATTTCACTCGCTTTCTCTTTCGAGACCCTCGAGCCTACGATAATTACCCTGGATTAGTTACCCGATGGAAAAACCCCGTCGCTTTACCTTCTCTCGGAGGAAACGTCACGTCCTCGGTGACGCGACGTAACGTTACGTCTTCGTAATACCGGGAGAGCTCGCGTCGGTAAAATGGCCGTAGCCGGAGCGAACATGTCCTCGGTTTATCGGAGAATCTCGTCGGTGAAGGTTCACGAGGGTGGACCCGCGGCGAGGGGTGAAATTAACGAAGCGGAGTCGGGGACGTGAGCTCGGCGTATGCGTGGACCCTGTGGATTTTCTGCCGGTTCATCGGGTTGTTCGTTTGCCCGGCGTCCGGCGCACGTCGCGTCGAAATCGAACGGAGGACGCTAAAGGAGCTTGCTGCAAGTGGTATTAAAGAGCCCGGGGCGTGAGGTTGAAAGTCGCGGAGAGAGAGAAGCGGCGCCGCGGCGAATCGGAGGAAACGCTCGGCCTGCGCCGCAGCCCCCGGTATTTATGGAGACGTCGCAATCAAGCGATCGTCGACGCCGCGACGATTACTCGGACCGAAGAGATTTCTCGTCTGGCCCGAGGCCGTCTCCTGAATTAAACGCGCGTTCGTCTTTAGGCTGGCTGCCGGCTGACCCACATACGGGGAACACGCACGGATTCGTGGCCGTCGGGGGCCGTCAGGGGCCGTCGGGGGCCGTTTCAGTTCCACCAGAGACCAGTCTCGCGGTTAATGCCAACCATTCGGCAAAGCGCAATCATTTCCATCGTCTCCCTTGCTCCCACGCCTTTATTCTCTTTTCCTCCCTTCCTCTTCCTCTTCACTTCGATGTAATTGCAGATCGAAAAAGCTCGCTGTCCCTTTGCCTGATTTTTTCCCCTTCCTTCTTGTTTTCAATTATAAACTGTTTTTATTTGCATGACGAACGCAATACCGTAGCGCGTGGCAATAAATATCGCAAACGTTCGTTTAAAGCCCACTTCGTGTGTACGAAACAATAAAATATATCGTGCATTTTTGCGACCGGCCACGCTTTGCCTTTTTCCTCCTTTTTTCTTGTTTATCCGTTGCCCATTTGCGTCCGCAATTTATGTACACTCGAAACAAAAATCCGTGCGGCAATGCGTTTCAGAAATAGCTATAAATAACCGACGCCCGATTCCGCGGCGTAAAACAGACGCCGCCGGGAACAATCGGCCAAGGCTTTTGTAAAAACGTCCACCTATACGCGAGAGTATAAGAGAGAGGGGAAGGGGGTAGGTATGGAAGAAACGAATTGGCTGGAAAGATCGGGGTTACAGGTTCGGCTGGCAGATCGAGACGGATAACGCGGGAGAAAAACGCGCGAGGCGTCGCCTGGATTCCGCGTGAGCCCGATGATAGGCGTCGCGGATCGAAAGAGCGGGCGTGAAGATCAAAGCGGAAATTGATGGAAATAAACGGCGCGGTAGGCGGGAGGTACTCCGGCTCACGGTTCGTCCGGGAGATCGAAACCGCGATTTCTTTGACTCGGGGTACCGTTACGTTGCGGCGTTCCCTCGCCGAATGTAAACTTCTAATCAGCGACGTCAGAGAGCCGACGACCGAAGGAAGAGAGCGGCAGGGACCGCTGTAAATCCTTTGCCGATAATCACTGGAATTCCTCCGGTAAATAGAGCCGGGGCTCCTGGCGACCGGGCATCTTGCCAAAGCCTGCCCGCCGCCACCGACCAAAATCTTTCCCTGGCAAGGATCGGCCACGGATCCCATACACGGAAACACATCCCGGGCTCTAAATAATTCTGGGTTAAACCGCCGGGCCCGGATAATCGTAAACTTTTAATTCCCGGAATCTTCCTTTCACCTGGCTATTCGATACGTCGATATCCGGCCTGGTCGCTGCGATGAAACGCGCTCTGGGCCGAAGGGTTCGAATAAACGAATGATTCGCGAAGCGAGTAGCATGAAAGGTCGGTTACCGTCTCGCGAGGGACCCCGGCGAAGGTTGAAAATCTAAAGCGCTCGCTGCTCGGGAGGAAACGGCCAGGCTCTGCTATCCCGTTGGAAGAATGCTATCGCGGTTGATAACGCCGGGGTTTATCAGGTTGAACGTTTAAACCGGTTTGAAAGTTGTGGAGCATTCGGGGTTTAAAAGGCGGCGAGAGGATGGCGGAGTTGGCGCGATGGCGCGCGATGGGAGAATTGGAACGTCATGTTCGGGGCGGAATCGACAGGAACAGAGACAAAGAGGATGGCGCAGGGCGTTTCAGAGGCGAGACTCGTAGAGGCTGCCGTCTCGCGAAGCTTCGCACGGGTACGAGATGAAACCAGGTTGGCTGATGTGGCCAGCCGTGTATCGATAGAAGGGAAAATGTCGGGTCCCGCGCGAGGAATGTTTCACGAAGCAGGCGGAATTGCACGCCCCGTATAACTGGGAGGCGGAAACGATAGGGAGGAAGAGGAGGGAGAAACAGCTCGAAAGCTCGACTTACCCCGTACATTTTGATTCCAGCCGCGTTTCGATGCTAGAAACGATATTGGATGATGCAGACGGAAAAGTGAATTACCTTTATAGCGTGTATCATGGCCGTTCACGTGCCTTTCTTTTCGCACGGCCGGTGTGTTGCGCGCATCGCGAAAGAATTACGCCGCGGCGCTCTCTGAGCTTCGCTACTAGCCCCGGCCTTTTCCCTTCGCGGTTGCCGAAATTTCGGCAACGGTTGGGCGCAATCGCCGGCTGCCTCGACTCTGGCAGATTAAACGATCGAACAGGTGCGAGGAGACATCGTGTACGTACAGCCGTGAGCAAACCCGCTACGCGTTAATTACATCGAACTTGCGGCTTTTCCTATTACGCGTGCCGATAGACCGTTATATGCATACCTCGTGAATATTTCACCCCGATCTCGTTCGAGTCCGTTCGTTCCGTGACGTCTTGGTACCAATTCCAATCACCGAAGTTGCCGCGTGCAAACATAATTTGCCGCAGCTCTCGGCAACCGAGGCGGAGCTGGTAATCGAGAGAAAGCAGGCTCCGCCGACGCAAGCGATACGCGGAATCTCGGCCTACCGCGGCCGCGGTGTCTGTCGTCGCGGCGTCGCGATCGAGTCATCAGCCACGCGAGATTTCAATCGCACGCGTCTAACTCCTCGACAGTAAGCGGATGAAACGGTGTCTCGAGACAAAGGATCGATCGAAAGCGCTTTCTCTCTCTCTCCCCCTCTCTTTCTCTTTCTCCCTCTCTCTCTCTCTCTCGGGCCGGAGATGGCTGCTTCGACGGAATCTCGCATTCGGATTGCAAAAACTTTAATCGGTTTACCGAACACAGGTCGGGTAGGTAAACTGATGGGAGATAATTGAAATCCACGCGGAAAGCTAGGGCCCTCCGGAGATTGCCATTAATTAGAACGATAGATCACTCGGGGTGGTTTGTGACAACCGGCCAGATCCTCAACCCCTCTCTCAGGCTAACCTGCTCCCCGGCTCGTCTTTACCGTGACGCTGCTTATGCAACCAGTATCTCCAGCCGCGTTTACGCCATTGCGGCCAGGACACCCGATAGCCTATCTGCCAGCATTGCATAACCTATCCGCGGTATCGTCTGAAATGGATCGCAAATTAGACGCCGCGTCGGTCGCCAATCGGTAATCCATTTATCTCCTCCGCGATCATCCCTGTTACGAGAACCAAAATTCGAGCTTGAAGCGTCTCGGAAAGTCGCTGGAAAAGGGCAAGAGGGAAGGAAAATGGCGTTGGGTGGTAGAAAAATCAGCAGGAATCTCGGCAATTACGCCGCGACTGGAAGCAATTTCTGTAATGGCGGGACGGAGCGCGGTAAACGGTTGTTAAAGCACATTCGTCATTAGCGCAGCGCCATTCGACGTAATAGTCTGCCGGCTGGCCGAGAAGCCCGATACCGTATGTCTTCCTTCGACCAAAACGGATCCTTGCCACGAATTACTACCGCCAGGCCGAGATATCGGCAACGGTTATTCGTACCAACGGGGACGGTTTCTGCAGATTTTCCTACTCATAAATCAGCCCTGTGACCGGGCCGATACCGTGAATTCACGGCCAGTCTTGTACAGGAGGAATCCCTGTGACAAGCGATCGCAGGGATCGATCCCTCTCGAGGGATAGGATCGTTGGTCGATCGACCGACGCCTCAGAGGATGGAGTATCTTTTCTCGCGTCGGAGTATCAAACGCTCCTTTGATCATCGGGTCGGTGTACGCTCGTGACAAGCAATTTGTACCCGCGTCTGTACGTATGATCGCGAGGTCTCGTTAGTCACTACTCGCAGCAGTTGAGCAAGATACCTACTTCCAGGGTATTATTACTCTACCGGAAATTCGTTATCGGACTTTCGCTACCGCCGCGTCTCCAACTTGCACCGCGTCGTCGCGCTCGTCGCCGAAACCGCTTCCTCGCGTTGTTTCTCCTCCTCGTCGTCGTCGAGCTCGTCGACGGCCGCTATCAGGAGTGTTGTTTTTCGCCGGTGAACAGGGGGTGACTGGTAGAAACCGAACCACGTCGAGATTCGTCGTGTCACGCGAATCTTCCGGCGTAAAAATCGGAACTGGGTTAAGGAAGCGCGCGTGTACGCGCGTAGGTGCGTTCCAAGGAGATGTCAACGGGGCGGAATGTATCGGAAAATCCGAATGCATTCGCGTACCGTTATAAATAGCGAAGAGAAGAGAATGTAGGATGCGGGAGGTGACGTAAGACGAGAAAGGGCGGATAGAAGAAGCGACAAGAATAGACGCGAAGCGGGTTTATTTCGCGTGGCGAAGGGTGTATAAATAGAAAGCAGCGCGGAAAGGAAAAGAGCAAAGGGGAACAAAGAGGAAGCCCCGAGGGAAAGCCGCAAATAAAGAAACGAAGGGAACCATCGACGGGAGAGGGGGGGAGGGCGAATGGAGAAAATAAGTCGGAGGAAGATACGGGAAGGAGCCGGAAAGGTCCTTCCATTTCTCGATTTTCTCTATAAAAACAAAGGAGGCGAAAGGTCAGACGTAGAATGGGGTACGTGAGAAATTAAAGAGGAAGCTAAGGGGGCGATGGGGAGAGCGAGCGTGCAGGGACGATACAGGAGAGTTACAGGGAGACAAAGTCGAGTTGATATTTACAGAGAGAAACGCGGAGAGAGGGGAGAGGAGAGCGGGAGGATGTCGAGGGAGAAAATAAGAGGAATTGAAAAGAGGCGGAGGAGAGGAGGAGAGGGGGAGAGCGAGAGGGAGAGGTCACGGAAGAGGAGAAGACGGTGTCTCGAGTAGCGGCGGTTCTATGGAAAAGCTTTTTTCATTAAAGTACAGAAAATCTTTTTAAGGGATATAAAAGACCGACTGACGGAATTCCTTTGGTCGACCCGAGTCGGGACAGTGAAATTGCCGGCGCGATACGAGGGAAGGAAGCGACTTGATAAAGGGAGAAACAAAGCCGAGCGAACGGACGGAAGAATGGACGGGGTGGTAGCGTGAAGTGGCGACGGCCCATGGGGTGGTAAGTGGGCAGAAGAGAGGAACCAGAGGGAAGTTTCATCGCACCGGCGAAATCCCGTGCTAATGTCATTCACGGTCGATCGTCGGTATTAAAAGTCCAGGCGTTCGGCGTTTGCAAAATTTCACGCAGCGTTGGTCCCTGCGCTCAAACTCCCCCGCTTTCTCTCTCTCTCTCTCTTTCTCTCTCTCTCTCTCTATCTATCTCTCTCTCTCTTTCTCTCCCTCTCTCTCTGTCCCTTCGACGCGGCTGAAAATTCTTGAAATTCGTAACTTTAGACGACGAACGGGCGGCGGGGAAATTTGCTCTGGGTATTTAGCCGGTTGCTCGTTAGGTTTGCGCGAAACGGTTTCTTAGGCCGGCATTACCGGTAACTTTCCCTGGGTGACGCGAGGAAAACTCCTCGCCGCGTCTTTCGGTAAACGTTTGCCCGGCGGGAGCCTCTTTTTACCTTCGCGTCGCGTTTTATCCCATTCCGTTGCAAATTTCCGACGTCTCCCGGAGTTTCTCGCGCATTAGGTCGCGGGACGACAGCGACAGTTTCAGTATCCAGAAATTTGCTCCGACGTTCGCTGTCGCTTGATCGACGTTCCCCGGAAACCTCGAATTCCTATTTCCCGTGCACGCGCGCTGCGAGGCAACCTCTTTAATTTCGTTCGCCGACCACGGGATAAACTCAGGGATAAAAGCGCAAAGATGGCGCTAACCGCGAAAGCGAACGCGATTTACGCGCTATACCGCGCGCCGTGACGCCGTGGCGGGCCGGGGAGAGAAATGGAACGGCGTCGATCTTTCGTGACACGGGGCGAGGTATCGAGTGGCTGGTAATTCCTCGCTAAGGTATTCCGAGCTTCGTTCCGTTCTCTATCACCGATTCGTCGCTTAAACGAGAGAACGGCTCGTGATTACGGTCCGATTGGAATTCTGTCTGGGAAAGCCGAACGTTCGAGATACTGCGAAATGACTATGCTTTTACTCGATCGGCTAATAGCGACTAATGCCGGCTGCTTCCGACGAACGGCCCGGAGAAATCCAAAGGCGAATCTATTTTCGCCTCGTTACTCTAACCTCTGACTGCGAACTTTTCCACCGATCCGTTCCCGGTCCCGCGCACCGCTCGGAATTCGCGATATTACGTGTCGCGGCAGTAAGGGCACGAAGTAACTAAAATTAAATCCTTTCCTTTGTTACATGCGGTGGACGTGCAGCCTGTTCGATAAAGCAGCTTTGAACCGGTGGACTCGACGGGCCGACGACTCGGGTTCCCTTGGGTAAGTGAAAAAAACTATCGATTCGCGGGTGCACGGAATATACACGGGTCTGTCACGGGGACCATAAATCTCGATGGTCACGGTTAAAGGGTGTCTGGATTTAATTAATAGCGTCTCGGCTGGCAATCGACGTAACGACGTAATTTGACGAGGTGACGTGATCGATATCGGGCGCGATACGCGTCAACGGAAACGGCATAATTCGCCTCTGCGTAACCTGCGTTTTATCCGCGTTCGCAGTGCCAATCCGGCCCTCTTCCAGAGCTATCGACAGCCGCGAAAAATGTATCGACTGTCGCCAGCGAGACTACAATGGATCGCCGTTCCCGATCTGGCCCCAGCTCCCTTCTCATATTTTACCCCGGCGACGTACACCGGGGGTTAAGAATTAATAGGACGCCGGGGTATCGCAAAGGCAGAGAGATAATAGTTACAAAGAAACGGACCGATACGGAGACGGCAAGGCAAAAAGACAGCCACGAACGCATTCTCTTACCGCGGCTTTCCACAGGCATCTTAACGTTTCAATTTCCTCGTATAAAAGCGACTAAGAACCCCTCGGAAACCGTATTTTCTCCAAACCCGTCGTCGCGTCGAAGGTTCCGCTCGATTCCCAGGAATCGCGAGGAAAACGACACGTCGACAGAGATCGAATCGTCCAGATGGAAATTCTCCCCATCTCGCGTCCGTTGCGTGTAGCGCTCTCGACACATCGCGCGCCATTTTCGCGAAAGTTGCGCTAGCCCGACGCGTACGAGACGACCGAAGATGAGAAATCCGAGAGATGACCAACCGAGAAAGTTCCCGCTTCGGACCGAGACAACGAACACATCTCTTTGTCTCTTCCTTTCGACAGATCGCGACCGGTATTCGGCGTATTCGGCGTATTCGGCTTTTTCCTGGCCGAGCAACTTTCCTTCGCTGGAACGATCTCGAGGCGAGGAGAGACCTTGCCTCTTTTCGCGTCGAAAATTTAAAGCATCGTCCCCGGGAGCAAATAATTCGTAGAACGTTTTCGGGAAGCACGCGGTGTCTAGCCCGGAGAGAGGTCGAGCTCGTTGGTAGCCGACGTGCAGACAGTCTGGCTGCAGGATCGCAAGAGGTTCACAAAGCGTAAAAAAACGTGTAAATAGTGTACAGAGACGCGAAGTGTAAAAAATGCAGAAGCGAGGGTATTTCATGAATAGCTGTGCAAACGAGGAGTTAGCAGGATTCAGAGCTGTTTAGACGGGCTTTGGAACGGGATATATCTTCACGGAAGCGCGGCCGACACTCTTCGGTGCTTTCGGGAAAATTTGAAAAACCGGTTGCCACGGTTCCCCCGCTCGATACCCTGGCGATCCGTCAGCCGAGACGCGTGTTTCCATCCAGCGACAATAGTTTCCAGCGAATAACAAACGCCACGTTAAATCGGCGTAATTAATCAAAACCGTCGCGAATACGGAGTGTCGATAATTTTCATAAAGCGTCCCTATTTCATACGCGAGAGGAATGACGAATGGCCCCGTTCGATATTTTATATCTCTCGCCGATGAACTTCGATGCTTCGACAAATTTCGCTAATCGCGAGTCTGCCTGGAAAAAATTACTCTCGGTCCATCGCGGTGATTTTCCGGAAACGCGAATATTACCGTGCAATACGTTTCGTTTACCTTCCGCGACAGGCGAGCAAAGGATGCGATTTTTTTCCCCTCTCCTTCCCTTTTCACCGGTGTTCCTCTTTTTCCTTGCCGGGGAATAGACGCACGGGTAGAGCGTTGCCGGCGGATCAGGAGGAAGGCGAAGGAAGGAAAAAGGAAAAGGCGAAAAGTAGGTTCGTGATACGTGTCACGCGACAGACAGGTTAGCAGGCTCGGCGAAATTCATTCGGGAGAGCAGATTCATGGTTCGTTATACAGTGATTCACGCGTTTTAAACATTTTTCCACGGCTAGTAGGAACGGAGGCTAAGCCTCTGGTAGAAGGGAAACGACCGTTCGAGTTTTTACCGAGTTGTGGCTGGCGTTAAGTTGGTAGATCGCGCAGTGGAGATATCGGGGCCGCGCGGTAAAAATTACTCCGCTCCTATTAGTTATCTAAATGCGATCTTTACGAACGGAAAACGCTTTTGAGAGATCGCGGTCGGAATTAGCGGTTAATTTCGCGAGGAGTAGTACCGCACGGAAAGCGAGGATTCCCCTGAAGGTGGAACCGTCAGAAAGAATAGAGTCGATCGCCGCGGCGATAGGATTTAATTTGTCCGGAGAATTGAATTTTGACGGACATTACGAGAGGGAAGGAGTCGAGCTGACGGTGTTTCGCGTGGGAAAGTTTGCTCGTTAGCCCGATTATAAACGGAGGAGAGTGGACCGAGCGGGGAGCCAATTTAAGAGTCGCGATGGAAGAATATGGCGAAAGAGGAGAGCAGGAGACAACAGGGTCTCGTGACGGTGACGGTGTGTACCCGGGGTAAACAGCGTGGAAAGAAAAGGTCGAAACAAAGAGCGGAAAGGGGCTGCTTTGCATCGTGGAAATCAAGATAACGCGGTAAAGCGTAATTTAGGGAGGATCATTAAGCACCGCGGCGACGGTAATTGTTTGTTACCAAATGTACCGCTTCGTTTTCTCTCGCGATCCTCGAAATGGCTAATGGCCAAAGACCACTCTTCCCGTACCGGCGAATCGCCGTTATCTACGACCGGAAAGAACATGCAGTCATAATTGCTTCCTGTAATACACCGAAAGCGCCGAGGGAGACATCGAGTTTCCCCGGTCTCCGTGCAAAAGCAATCGTAGATTCTCTTACATCACGCACCCACTGCCCGGAATGCAATCTTACCGGGGTACAAGCTCGGAAAGATCGTATCGAGTTTTCTGAATAATTTCGCACTTAACGCGTAGGCCGCGAAATTTCGAGCTTCCCATAGAGTCGAGCGAGCTTACAAGCAACGAGCCGCCTGCAAAAATAGTATCGCGAGAGCTCTCGGTCGGCAGTGAAATAACGCCGGGATAGTTTCCATCCGGAGCAGTGATATCGGACGAACGCCTATACTCGAGACGATAGAGAGTTCGGGAAGAAGACACGAGAGCGCAGAAAATCGAAGGAAAATTATTTCCCGGGTATCGGTTCGAGCGAATCTTAGCTGGACTCGACGAGTCTCTGCGACGAGAGATATCGCTACGAGTAAATCCTCGAAGAAACGGCATTGTTGAAACGTCGCGATCGAAATTAGGCTCGATGATCGAAATTTTTCGTGAAATTGGTCGATTTCGAGGAAGCCAAAGCGTCTGTCGCGATACGGAAGAAAAAGTTAGGCGTTCGGAGCGGAGAGAGGCTGAAGGAGAGAAGGGTGCGCTGATGCAGCCGCTCGCGATGACACGCGCGCGTACGTTAAGCAGATTCTCGTTCGGTCGCGTGTATAATACGTAAGATGTCGGTCAACCTTGCACCTAAGCTTGCATTAGAATAGAGAGACACGTAGGCGCGCGGAACACGTCTTACATCGTCAAGCGTGCGGGGAGCCTGTGTGCGTGTGTAATTCGCCGCGCGCGTGTGTGCATGCAAGGCATATATGCATATATCAAAGACCAGCGTGGAGCTCAGTCGACCAACCAACCACGTAGCAATGCATCAAGCCCGGTAATTTATAGCGGGGCGATTAACCCCTTCGCGTCTGCTGCCTCCCCTCGCCCGGGGAAGATCTGAAAGTCAGATCTGCTGCCTGACTCCCTAATATACACGCGTCAAGATATACTTGACGGGATCCATGATGAGTACTCCTTCGATACGCTACATTGTTCGAGCTGGTTCTTCTCCTCGCAATCGCTTCCGAAAATACTCGAAGATGGAGTATGATCGATAGGCGGGATTGATAGTCGAAAACGGGCCGGAGGGTTCCCTCTGTTAAGAGATTCCGGCTTAAGTATCTTTCGCTGTCGGTAGTAAATCGCGAAAATAGCCGAACGAAGAGGTCTCCTCGAACATTTACGAGGCACGATCGCGATCGGGACCAGGAATCGTGCTTTTAAATAAGCTTGAAATATCAAACATCGGGGAAGAAGGGGCGAGGGACGGGGAGAGGCGGCGGGTTCTAAAGCGGGTAATCGCGGGGATAATTACACCGTCGTTTTCGCGATTTTGCAACAAAGAAACGCGCCGGGAACGGGGATAAGTGGCGAGAAATCGGCGTCTCTCCGAGCGCGGGCAGAATCCCGATGCTAGGAAGTTTCCTCGACGCGTTAAACGCGCGTACCTCCGCGCAAATTCCCGCCAGCTTATCGACGAGCCATTTCCATTCGGCGAATATTAATTATCGTTATCGTTACGCTTACATCGGCGAGCAGCGCGTGCATTAGCAAGGAGCGATTTCACGGATGACCGTACGCATTAAGTAACTTAATTGTCAAAGGTTTCTCCGGTTGGTCTGATCGCCTCTTCGAATAGCGGCGTAATTGCAATTAATCAGTAGGGGCAAACCCGCGCGTTTCCTCCTGTTATCGGGTGCCCCTCTCGTAAACCTGTCTTTAATTTACGTACCCGACTACCATGCGAACCCGTGTTTCCCCCCCAGACTACATCTTCCACCCTTGTTTTCAGCTCCGTTCCCCCCTTATCCTTTCCCATCTTTCTTTCCTTTCCTTTCCTCTTCTTTCGTTTCCCCTTTCCGTATGTCTCCGCAAGCTAGACGATTATTTCTTAATTTTCCACTGCAACGAATCCTTTCGCGACGCGAGTGTCAGACTTTGATTAAGCTTCGCTGACCACTGCCAGTCCGGTTTCTTCTCAAATTCCCTCGTAACCTATCGCGGACGCGACGAGTGACGCGTTAAGGACCATTTATCTACCGCGCGGATAATCTACAGACGAGAATCCAATCCGTTCCCCCGGCCGGACAGAACGAAATTCCCCAGGGCGGAAGAGAGGAGGGCGCGACAGAGCGGGGATGATTTGTCAGGGCGAGCGGAAAAAGAGGAGCGCGCTAATGTACCCGGAGGAACGGTATCGCTGGCTGGGATATAATTTTCGTCTCCGAATTTCCTATCCGACCAGCGCGCATTCGTCTTCCGTTCAGGATGCACGTACCCTGCTCGCGGCGCGGATCCGCGCTCGTCCGTGGCAAAGGCAAACACGCGCGGAACGCGAGTCCTTATCGCGATCGAGTCGCGACATCCGACCCGCGTCGCGACCCTTTCGCGAACCGGTGCATGCACGCCGCCGGTTCCTCCTGAAATTTCGTGCTTCTCTACGCGACGACAGCGAGCAGACAAACGTCGAGTAAACCGGATGGGACGAATGACACGATAAGGCGCGATAACGCGTTTCGCTACTCTCGACGCCTACGATCGTAATAGACCGCGATATCCGAAATTCGACCTCGCCGAGTTTGCAAATGTTATTCAGAAGTGATAGCGGTTGGAGCGGGAAACAGGGAGGTTTTTATCGAGGAACGGCGGCAAAGGGAAAAGTCGAGCATCGATACTCGGGCCGGTTGATAAGTTATCAAGCGATTGGCAGGCAGGCGGTGAAAGAAGCGTCGCTTCGGAGAGCAGTCGGTCCTTGCGACCGGTTTCTTTTCACAGGCGACGAACGCTCGCACACCGAGCCTCGTATATTCTCATTTGACACAGTTCGTCTGGCGATATCAAGTAATGGAAGTTCTTCCGCGATGGGCTTTCCAGCGCATCTATCTAAACGACGTCGCTCGAGGGCCAACAGCGAGCTAGCGATCTTGGGACATTCATTGAAAACGGGGGCCGCATACAGCTCCGGCACCGGAGTGCACCGCAGTTTCTCACAATGCACCGCCAAAAAACAATACCTGTCCTTTTTCGTGGAAACCTCGCGCCCCTGTTGTGCCAGTTGTCCCGATAATAAAAATGCCAGGAATCCGATGTATCGGTAACGGAATGCAACGGACAGCCAACCCTTTGCCGACCGAATATTCCCCGAAAGCTACTTCCGGATTGTTCGACCGATCGGTACGTTCGAGAAACGTAAAGATTCTTTCGGCAAGCGAGCGTCAAACACTCGCGAATTTCACCCGGGGGGAGGAGTAACGCAACGTCTGTCGGATATCGATAGCGACCTTTGACGATTATTTAAGAGGTTGACCTATCCGTGGAGCGGGGGTCCTTGCCGAAAGTTTCTCGGTCAAGCGGCCGTTTGATAATAATAAACCTCGGTAGTCTGGAGACCTGCCGAGTTTAGGCCAAGGAGTCGTACTCTTTCCACGAGTGCATCTTTACGGAAACGGATATCGATTGGAACGTTGACGTATGAAAGGTCCGGGAAGCCTAAAGGAGTGGCGGACACGTGGAACGCGAAGAGAGTCGAAGAAAGAGAGAAAGAGAGTACCGGCAGTGGATTGTTCCCGGGACCAGAGGAAGTACCGGATGGCCGGAAAGGGAGCACTGACGGCTGAAAGTCGAGGAGATCCGGAACTTCTTGAAAATGCCGGCCACGAATTTACCCTGACCACTGGCTCGCTTGGAAAATCAAATCCCGGCGGACAGTAGCGGAGCCTTTTCGCCCGGTCCCGTCGCCGATACTTTTGCCAACGCGAGCGAAAACTTTCCCCGGCCCGTAAACGAGTCAACCGAACTTGCAGCTCCGGGCCAGCGCCGAAAAGCACCGAATCGCGCCGAATCGCGCCGATGAAAAAGAATACGATATCGCGTACGAATATTCCCACAACTTTGTCCGCGCTGTCTCCTCGCTTTTTACGAGCCCGGACGCTTTATTGGATGACTCTCGACCGAAACTGCCAAGACGTCAACGTGCTCGCAACTTGGCGCTGGGAAATTCCGGGTGGAAAGTGTGCCTCGAATTTTTCATCTCTGCCGGAACTCTCGCGCCACGGCAATCCCCGAGCGGTCGTTCGCTCCGCGATTCACCCTCGACCTCCTCCTCGGACCACCGAGAGCCAACGAGGACCAACGAGAACCAACAAGGACTAGCGGGGTCCTTCGAATTTCATTATCGAACGGGAATAAAAATATTCCGGAACGGAAACGCGAAAGACCGGGGAAACTGATAATCGGAGTATCCTCGTTGGAGCTTAACGAGCATTTATCAACGTCGGTTAAATCGAGCATCGGACGAGACGGATAAAGGAGGCGGGGTTTCGAGGACACCCGTGGTTCGACTGTTCGCCGACGGAAATAGAGCGAGGACGTTAGCGGATAACTCGGTTAGAAAATGACAGAAGCTTCTAATCTGCCGTCAATGCAAGCGGAATTAACTGAGGAGGAAGATGCGAGGATGAAGCTGGTCGGAAATACACCGACATGGCCGAGAAAAATGTGTGGAAGGGAGCCGGAAGTTACGAGTAGCCAGGAGCAATCGCGGGATTGCGCACGGCTATGGTGGGAAAGGGAAAAATTAAGCAAACGAACGGGGAAGCTTATTGCTCTCATCAGCTGAATCGAAGAACTAGCCGGGGCAATAATTGAATTACACCGTGTAGAGCGGGAAACAAAAGCAGTGGGAGAATTAAATGAACCAGCTGCTACACGAGCTTATTTTCGAAAGCTGCACAGCTCGAAGAGTGGCTCTGCCCTCGGTCGGCTATCGTAATCGCGCTACACCACGTGCGTCCGATATTTCCACCGGATCCGATGCGGAATTCTGCATCTTGCGAATCGCTTTATTCCGCGTTCGCTCGTTTTCGAATCCTTTTTCTCCCACTCACTCTTTCTCTCATTTTCTCTCTGGTCTGGGGCTCGTCGAGACGTTCGGCCCCGGAGAAAAGGAACGGCGGCGGGTATTGTGTTTCTTGGCCGTGACGGGACCAGTAAATGTACCGTGTATTCTATAAGTACTCTCCAACAGTCCTGGCGTAATGGTATAAGTTTTATCTAGGAGAGAGGGCGAAAGCCTGGGAAATTCGATCGAAACGGTATCTCTGGCGGTGCTCGGGGCGCGATCAAAAATTCGCCTGGATGGTCGCGTGGGAGTACCAGCCTCGATGGAATTGTCGGCTAAATTCGCAGCGAAGCCGGGCTTATCGACAGAAATTTAAAAGATTATTTTGAATAAACACCGTACTTGCCCCGGTGGAAGCCGGCACGAAACAGCCTAATTGCCGGCTACATAGTCGTAATCGGCCGGTCGATCGTATCCCCTCTGGAAATTTTTCTCGTTAGCTCGATCATATTAAATTATTCCCCGCGATTGCGTGCACGTCAACCTTCGCGTCTGTTTCCAACCGCTCTCTCTCTCTCTCTCCTTTTTCCCCTTTCGCGGCCGTTTTTTCCGACGCAAAGATACGGCGGAACATCCAAGTACCGGTGAAAAATCAGCCGGTTCCTGAACTCGTGCACGGTACGTTTGCGAGCTTCGGCGAACAACCAATCAAAGACGCAAACGACGAGGCGGCTCGCCACCGGATTACCGAAACAACTTCCGGCGATGTAGCTCGGACGGGGAATGTTGGAAAGTCACGAACGCTTTCCTCTTTCCGCGGCGACGACGTTCTCTGGTAAATAGAAAAAAGGCGTCGTAGGTGTGGCGTCGGAGAGCATCGAGACGGAAGTAAGACCACGGACGGAATTTCGCCGGTGGCCGTACACGTGTCTTCGAGGTTTTATCGTGGCTCGCGAGTGCTTCCAGCCCGGCCAAAATTTCCCCTCGGACCCTCATGCATATCCACGAGAGAGCTCCGACGCAGTCGGATACCAGATGCAAATGCGTATGCAATGGCCGTGCATGCATGTGTACGTATGTTATCGGCGTCCAGATTTCGGTCGTTTACCGGCCCCCGTTCTATATATTCGCGCCGTGGAACGCATTATATATGATCCGGCTAGCGAATACGCGCGAGATCGCCGCGACGACGTGTGCACGCAGCTCCGTTACTCTCCTAGCCGGTGCCGAGCGTCTTCGAAACGGCGAAACCCTCTATCAGGAATTCTTCGTCCCCCTTGTCGAGCGGTATAAACGTCCCAAGTTTCAGACCCTACTTTTTTCTTTAGATCCGGTGTAATTATGGAAGAAAAATCGCGAGGTGAATTTTTGATGGAAAGTTTGGAATCGATCTTCGAGGCAGTGACAGGTTTAGCCGTTAAAAGGAAAGAGGTGCTCTCGACGCGAGGAAAATTTCGCAGTCGAGTCGAATTTAAAGTTTAATACCGTGGAACTGGAATTATGGGATTCTTCGATAACGGCCAGCCTGGAAGGATCGGATTCGATAGTAAGAAATTAGTAGTTTCTCGCTGGACGAGGCAAAGTTTGGTGGTTCCTCGTGATACCGGACTGAGTCGTACAGCTTCTCGCGTGTCGGGGTCGAATTTGAGGTTTCTCGCATTAGGAAACTCGATTTCGCGGTTTTCCGTGTTACGGCACACCGTTTTCAAGCTTTTCTTCGTTCGTTCGTCGATAATCGATCGTACGGGCAGACTTGGGAAGTTGACTTACGCTGCTCGAATTCGCCGGACGAATTAGCCGCGCGATTCCGGATTGATCGGAGTTCTTAAACCGACGCCGGTGTGTGTGGACTGCCGCAGTCTCGAGCCGACGTCTTCCAGCTAATCGTATTTTCAGGGAAATCGATACGGTCTGAGCGTACGTTTAGGTTGTTTGCGTTAGTCGGCGTGACATTCAGAGCAAAGCTTCGCCGAGGTATCCGGCGACAAACTAATATCCATCATGCATCGTCAAAGTGGCTCGACGCCGCTCGTCGCCGCTCCACGGGACACGGTTTATTCCAGGAACAATTAGGAGGGATTAAATCGATCGGGCAATCTCATCTTGAAAATTTACCCGCGTTATCGGCCGCGCGGCTCTGCCCTGAAACGTTCAAATCCTCGACGAAATTAAATCGAAATCGTCGCGTCATATTTCGACGTTCCAATCGAGCTTAACGATATTTAAACGCCGTTGAAAAAGTTGCACGCGATTCCGGCTGGAAAATGAAAGCGGCGCCCGGGCGTTTGCAACAATCGAACTGAAAAATTGTAATCTTTGAAACGTTTTCCTAAATTCGTTCATTCCGAGGTATTATGCAAATGAAATTTCAAGCCCCGCTGCTCTCGATATATCGAATGATACGCGGCGACGCGACGCGGCGCGCCGGGGCGCGTCGGGACGAAGGGAGAGCGCGGCGGTGCAAATAGAAAAACTGCACCGAGCGGAAATATCCGTCTATTTCCGAGTTTCAAGACGAGCTAGATTTAGAGCGTCTCTATCGCTATTTCGCCTTCTCTATGCTTCGAATAACTGCCATTTCCGATGAAAATATCCGTTTACGGACGCTAAAGCTCGAACCTCGAAAGAACCTCGAAAGAAACCGCGTAAACGGAAAGAGGAGAAGGGACTAAGATTTTCGATTAACGTAGAATTCGTTATTGTCGCAGGGTTTTTCCTCGCGTGGCAAATCGTCTCGCGAGTTTGCTTTACATCGCTGGAATTTAACCGGAAAGTTTCGCCGTGTCTGCTGAAAGCATGCTAAATTAAACACGAATCTTAGAGCAGATCGAGTCGCGAAATCCACCGTTAGCTAAATTTCCCAAGTGTTTTCGATGCAGTTATTCGGCGAATCGTTGCCGTTACGGGGAAATTTCGCGAGACGGAATCCTGGCTTCTCAATATTCGACGTATTAAAATTAAACTTCATCCGGGCGCGGGTACTCGGCCGTATATCTGGATAGAGGGTAAGGAACACTCGAAGAAGTTTCTCGTTCGGCAAGTTTCACCCCGATGGTGGTCGTTCGAAAACGAAATTTCATGGGCACCAAGTCGGCTAGGTAATTCGTGGGCGATAAAAAAGGAAAAGTGGGGAGGGTAGTATTGCGAGGAAGATTGGAATCGGCCGGGTGTTCCGGGGATGGAGATAATCAGGCTTCCGGCGAACCTAAATCCGCGCCTCGGGGACAGGGGGAGCCGCGAACGCAAACGGTTCCCCTGTTTGTTAAGGATTAACTTCTCTCTCTCTCTCTCTCTCTCTCTTTCTCTCTCTCTCTCTCTCTCTCTCTCTCTCTCTCGCTTTCGCTCTCTCATTCGAGGCCTGCCGTCTGACGTCGCGGTGAATTANTCTCTCTCTCTCTCTCTCTCTCTCTCTCTCTCTCGCTTTCGCTCTCTCATTCGAGGCCTGCCGTCTGACGTCGCGGTGAATTAAATACCCATCGTTTGCACCGGTTCCCGCGATAATAAGCCGACGACTGCGTCGATTAGGCGAATGGAACGGCGTCGCGACGAAGACTCGACGATCGGTGGATCGAGCGCGGTGCACAGACGCGTCGATGAAATAACAATGCCGTAAATATTTATCGTTCGTGGGGCGCAAATAAATACGAGCAACGATCGTTTCGTACGCGATAATACCGTAGTATCGATTAAACCGCGAGACGCGTCAATTTTCCATGGTAATGGCGTTAAATTGATTAGCTGGAAAGAGCGGTGTCCGATGCTGGACGCGAACTTGAACGAGTGGACGTTTTCCGAGGGTAACTCGGACTCCCTGTCTCGTGGAGGGCGAGAAGAAAAAGGAAAGGAAGCGCGAGGCAACTGGGCCGAATGAACTTTTAAACGAGTC
Source organism: Euglossa dilemma (assembly GCA_002201625.1). Lineage (NCBI taxonomy): Eukaryota > Metazoa > Arthropoda > Insecta > Hymenoptera > Apidae > Euglossa > Euglossa dilemma. Next base: position 407,100 of record NIJG01000012.1, on the reverse strand, counting down.
TCGGGGTACGATCCAGTTTCAACGGTGGAACTAATCAAGGGAAGGCGGCCTGGAGATTGCCTTAAAACCCGTGCTCTTCGGTTACAAATCCTTCTTAGGCCGGTTGTTTCACGCCTTGAGAAACAACCGTCGGCAGAACGGTGCCACGGTAATCGATATAAGCCATAGGATTATCGCAAAGTTCTGTAGAGCGCATTCATTGGCCGGTGAATAGCGAGATGCGAGCAGCTGTTTGATAATGATCCCGATGCGGCCGTGTATTTACCGCTTTCAGCTTGTTTTTCCCGTGGCTTTCAGGAGCAGGCTGCTTTGAACCCGGCCTGGCAAAGAAACGGCACACAGCGGCAGAGGCTGCGCCCGTTCCAGCGCCCGTTCCAGAACCCGTTCCACCGTCCGTAACCCCGGCGTCGTCGTTGCAATCGAACGCCTCCGACCAGGGCCGTTCCTTTCCATACCGTGTTTCACCCTGTGCTCGCCGTGTGCTCGCCGTGTGCTCGCCGTGTCGAATGCCCCGACATCGGTTCCCGGACGCATCGAATGTTTTGCCCGTGATTAATTCGCGTGTCGAACGTTTCACCGCCTCGTACGACTCCTCGCGGACCGCTCGCTGATTTACCATCGCTGCTCATTAATACCGCTCGATGACTGGAACATAATAGCGCGCCAGTCGGAATAACGCTGATCGCGTTAACGCGATATTAACGCTGATCGCACGCTGATAGAGCAGGGATCAAAGTTTACACTTTGTCTTCTTGTGGAGCTTGCAATGGCCAATTAAAAGTTCGCGAAACGAACGGCGAAAAAAGCCCCGCTTTTCCCCGGAGTTGGCTGGTTTTTGGTCAGAGAAAGCCCGGCGAATTTCCAGGAAACGAAACGCGGAGCACGCCGATGATCAGAGCTGCAAGCGTAATAGGCGATACGCGCTTTCTTTCTTCCCCTTTTTCCGCGCGGAACGATTTTATTCCTCTTCGTCCACGATGACTCATTCGACGCCTGATTTGCCGGTTTAAAAACCTCGCTTCAATTTTCGCTCCTCGAACTTCCCAGGACTTTCCATTTTTTCGTTACGATTCTCTGCGTCTTCTTTGCCGCTTCCTGTCGGAGCTGCGTAGTATAAACCGATGCGTGTTTGACAATGGAATTATCTCGCCAATTCACTGCGGAAAATAAATTCCTAGCAGGGTTTCAGTTCTTTCATAGCCGCGTGTAAAATACACACGGCGCTCGCAAGTAGCGTAACTCCGCATATAGTCGGACTCCCGGGTGAAACGTATCGAGAATTCCCGCTTCTCTTCCGATCCCAAATTCCCGTTTGAATTCGACGGAAAATTACTCGAATCTTTCGCAAATTTGAACGGCGTGTTATTACCTCGACGAAAAGGAAGCAGAAAAACGAAACATACGTATAATATACAGTGCAAAGTAACGAGAGAGAGAGAGAGAGTGAGAGAGAGAGAGAGCGGAGTTTCGTAACGTTTCCATCGAGGCGATTCTGGTAATTTCGCCGACGCGGTTCCGTCCGGTTTAATCACTCGCCGTGCAGATGATTCCACCCGCAAAGACCAGTTTCGGCCGCGATATACCGCGCGATTAAGCCAGGATGCAACGAATCGAGAGGAAGAGAGGGAGGAGGGGGTTGGGCTATAAAGCTCGGTTTAGCTAAATCAGAGCATCACGGTCCGTTCTAATCCGCGGCATTTCTCGCGACGGTATTGCCGGCGAGATTTGAAACAGAAGGGGCCACGAGTAAACGGTAGACATTGGAATTCTCCTTTGCTGGGATCGCAGGCTCGTAAATCACGCGGAGGGGGCCGCGGCGTCGCTGGGCGTCGCGCGCCGTTGCCTCGCGTCGCCGATTCGTATTCGTCCGCGATATATTTTCGATCCCGGCCGGTGGCTCGCGATCCCCAAGGATTCCCATTAATTGTGTCGGCGTGTGCGTGCGCGAGAACGAGCTGGAGCTCGCGTCGCGGCCATTTGTCACTGGCCGATCATCGAGCCGGTCGAAATCAAGGCGTCAAACCGCGGTCCTTCTTCTGCCCCGCGACGGAAGCCTGGCAAAACGAACGCGTCCGCTCGCAAATCGTCGCGATTTATGGTCCCGGTTGCGTTTCCTGAAAAACTGCCACACGCGCGATCCTCCTGTATAGACCGGGTCTCGCCGCGAGTTTCTACCCTTTTCCACGTGCCGGTCCGCTCTTCGCGAAATCAATTTTATTCCGAGATATTTCTACATTTGCCTGTGCAGGAATCTACCGGTCGATGAATAGCGGGCATCGCGACGCCGAAAAAAGCCACGCCGGTTTACCGAATAGACGCGATCGATAGCCGCGAGAGAGAGAGGGATTTGGATCCTTGGTGAACGCTGGCTTTTTTTCGTTTTTTCGCGATTTTGACGCATCGTTCTGCAGATTCCGCGAGACGAGTGACGGTGGAACAGGTACTCCGGTTATTTCGATCGGTTTGACTTATGGAGAGGAACGCGGATGATTGTTGGAAATGTAACGTACGATCGAAAAAGTCGATCGACGGAGAACAATCGCGATTGAAACGTCGACGTGGACGTAGAACGAGAACGCATCTTGACGGACGAGGCTGTAATATCGATGTTAATCGACAGATATCCGGCGTTCGCATGATAAAAGCGTATATACGCGCGGTATCGATGGATCGATGTATCATAATAATTGCGCGCTGAATATTTCACGATCCTTTCCATTGATAATAAAACAACGCGGTTTCGAGTCTGCTTATTGTGTCGGATAGCTCGTATTGTCCTGTCGCGTCTCTCTCGACGAATGGGATTTGTCCCGATTTCGATCGCGCCGCGGCGAGATTCGCGCGTAAAAATGCCGTTACGGAACCGTTTTATCGTCCTGGAATTTAGGTTTAATGCAGGAACGGGGACGATCGTCGATAACTTGAGAGAAGTTTACAAGCTCGTGCACGGCAACATAACGGCGTGCATCGGTTCTTTCCTGAACGCGAGAGGCTGCTCGAAAGGAAAGGTATACGAACGGCAATATCCGCGCGCGATGCTCTCGGATATTTTCATTAATTTCTGATTTAGTCGCTCGATGTGCCCATTTCGTCGAAATCTCGTAAAAACCGTGATAATAAAAGGAGAAAAAAACCGTCGGGGGAAAAAGTAATCGGAAGAGGGAAAACGTAAAAGCGCGATAAAATTTATTTTTCGAATAATAAAGCGTTATCTGTACGTATATATATACGTATATTTGCCTGTTCTCGCTGCCGGTCGTTTTACGAAAAAGATATTGCCCGTTGGATCCTATTATGCGACAATAAAAATAACCGTAATAACAACGTTTACGTTAAATACACAGAGTCGCGAGGAGCAAGGAAGATTTGTTTAACCCGTTAATAACGGCGCGTATATATCAAGGAAAATTGCCAGCGATTCGCGTTGGTGCCTTTCCACGGATAATTAAAACCCTCGGCGATAGCGAGGATGCGGCGCGTTCTTTCCTCTCCGCGGAGGTCGAAAAGCTTGCGGACCGCATAATCGCGATCCTCTCTGATCTCGCGATATCGCGTAGCCGATTGCGCCTAATGGACGCTGTTAAGAGCGCGGATCGTACGGATAAAGCCGATCGAGGCGCGCCAGGACGCCGTTCCAAGGCTCTCAGCAACAGTTAGGGTCCGTCGAATCGATAGGATCGTGGTCGCGGCGCGCGCTTGTCTCGCTTGGTCGAGATCGGATGAAAAGCCGGCGGTGATCGAGGATCCGCTCGGAGGAGAAGCGTTAAGGAGCCTCGGAATAACAAAGAGTCTGAGCGACGTCGGACAGACAGGCAAATATCCTTCCGCGAGAAAGTTCAAAGTAACGGGAATCGGGAGTTGAACGGAACCGGTGCACGAGACAGGCCAGTTCCTATTCTACGACTTCCCGTTCCGCCTCGGCGTTTCCCCTTTGCGAGCGGTGGTTAATTCGATGGAGATGTAGTCGAAAGAACACCGCTTAGAACGGGGCGAGTTTTACGTTTCGTCGCGGCGATCGTTCCCTCGTCCGGTATACAACCGATTCCGTCACGTAACTTTCTCCCTTTGGATAAATTATCCAGGCCGGATTTCGATGTCTCGTCGCGACGTCGTCGTACGAGTTTAATTAAACTCCGGTTGCAATAATTTGCATGCTACTTAGAGGGCGAATTCAATGCAATCTCCAAGTTCACTTGTCATAGGGCGAGTTTCAGCGGCGTATCTAAATCTAGCCTGCACTTACGGTAATAGAAGCGGCACTCGGCATCGCCGCAACATCGTCGAAATTCCAACGAAACTAAATTCCAAGCAGCCGTGAGATCAAAGTGTCATTAAGTCGATTCGATCGCGTAGGCGAACACGCGCCAAGACCCGGGACAAATCCCGCCACGGTCCCGGGATAATCATCCCGATGATAATGCGCGCGTTCCCGCGCCGCGCCGCGCCGCCTCGCGACGAAACTTCGCGGCGCGAGTTCGATCCGACTTCTTGCTCGCGGTGCCGAGAGGCAAATCTCGAATCTTCGACCGCCGTTCGAAATCTACGGGACGAAAGAAGGAGGGAGAAGGGAAAAATCACGGGGGTATCTCCGGAACGCGGAGTCTCGGAAGGAAGGAAGGAAGGAAGAAAGGAAGTACGTGACTGGACTGTGTCTTGCTCGATTGGTAAGAAGCGGCTCGGTTCGCAGCTCGACTTGTCGTTCCGGGAAAATGGCGGATGAAAAAGGAGGAAGGGTGCAAAATGCTCATTGAATGTTCTCGAAGGGGGGAGAAAGGGGAAGAAAGGTGGCGGCGCCCCGGTGCCCGCGACGGTAAATCGAACCAAAAAGTTTTTCCAGTGGACTCGAAACACGAGGGTGACTGGAACATGGAGCCCTGGGAAAGGAGAACAGAGGGGCGACGCGGAGAGTGGCGAGCAACAAGGGAAAGGGTTGCTCCGGCAAGCGTTTCTAGCATGCAGTCAGCGAACCACCCCGCCATCCAGCCGGTCGGCCAACCACGCAGTAGGGAGAGTCAGCGACGAGTCAGGCGGCCGACCGAGCGACCGACCGAGCGCCAGTCTAGCGTGGGCGCACCTCGCGGCACCACGTGCACACCGTCGCACATCGCGGCACTTCGCGGCACATCGCGGCACATCGTAGCACATCGTGGCACATCGTGGATCTCTGCTCCGTCGCCCGTTCCGTGGTCCGCGCGACGCCTCGATCGTGCCGCCGCGACCCTCCGGTTTCGTCTCTGTCGCGCGATCCCTACCATCGATCCTTCCAGTGGATGGTGCTGTGATTAATCTGCGCGTGTACGCGAGTTTCCTCCGATCCAGGATCACCCCGGAGGTAATGGCTCTACTCCACGAGGTATCGCTGCGATTTACCCGCACTCGCCGATCGCTCTTTTAACCGCGTCTTGCGTCGAACCGACGATTATCGTCGGACACGTGTCGTGCAACGGAATCGCGCGCGGATATAAGAAACTTTCAAGTTTGGTTCCGACTGGTCTCCGCGCTGGCTCGATTGGTATCGTCGAAGTATCCCCCTGGCGAACCCTGTCAATCGGGCCGAGTTGTGGATTTTCATTAAGGAGCGCGTAGCCGGGCAGTGGTCGCCGGCGAAACGCGCGCCGTAACGAAATTCGCTGGTCCATTTCCGGTGCTTGATTAGGAAAGCCACGATTTCGAAGGGGGTCGCGGTTTTCGTTTCGACTCGGTTGATATTCCGGCTGGATGAACGGTGGGAAGGCGCGATGCGATGCGATGCGGCGCGACGCGACGCGCAACTCTGTCTGCGGTGTCGTTACGCCTTTCAATTCCCGACTTTCATTTTTTTTTCCTTCCTCTCCTTCTCTCCTCCCGTTCACGCTTTAAAGAGGATGTAATCCTATAGTCGGAGTTTCGCGTTCTTTCGCTTTTGTGAAAAGTTTCATCCTCTTGCTTTGCAGTCGGTACTAAAGGCCTTTCACGAGTGTAACCGAGATCTGGAAGAAAATGGCACGAAGCGTAAAAAGCAAAGCGACCTGTGATTCGGCGAAATGGTCGAGTCGTACCACTCGCCTCCGCGATTCTCCTGCGTTTAAGCGTACTCGTGCTTGCATTTTCGAACTTTTTCTCACTCTCTCTCTCACTCTCTCTTTCTCCCTCTCTCGGCTAGCACCGGTACATATACACGACCGTTCCCCTCGGTATTCCCGAAAAATCAATTCGGTTGCAGTGTTGCAGTGCAACGACTGTGACCGCACACTCGGCTGTGCTCGACTCCTACTACTTAGCCGGCCTAATTTTTAACCCGTCGTCCCCGTTAGGATGATTCCGTGGGTTCGCTAAATCGACCAGCCGTGAAAAATCCGTTGTCGACTCCTGACCGATTAGCCGACCACCCGTCGCGAATCGTTGCGATCCTCTCGATCGATCAAAGTCCGATCCGCTCGCGTCCGACCTTTCGCGGAGTTTCTTTTTCCGTCCAGCCACTTTTGGCAGAAACTAATTGCGTCGCGTGATCGGGGCTTATTAAACATAGCCGTGGAACTGAAATATTCCCGGCAGTCCTGCCTGTTCCTTCGATCCATTACGCTCTCAACACTGACACACTTTCTTCTCCGTACTCCTCCTCGAGCTTCCCCCTCGAACCCGTCGTTTTTCCTTCCCCACAGCTGGACGAGGGACCGGTTTCCGTGATGGTCGAAAGGTTCCTCGAGGGCCTCATCGAGCGATCGTTTCGTTGCTGCGTCACCGCGTTTTCGGACCGGGCGTTTCGCCGACCGCACGCGAAAAAGCGATTCCCGTGACAACCGACCGGTCTCTTTTCTTCCGTTCGAAACCCGGGGTATTGACTGGCCGATCGGCCGGTTAAGCCCGAGCAATTAGAAGTATCGGCCAGGCCGAGCACCGTTTCCAGCCCCAGTTCGATCGAAGGGCACGGAGGTGACTCGCGTCCGATAGTGAAAAAAAGTTGACATCGCAATTCTATCGATAACGCTTTTTGCCCGTCCTCCGTTACAGTCGACACGACCGTTCACCGTTCGTTTCGTTCGTTTCGTTCGTTTCGTTCGTTTGCCTCTCTCCCTTGGAGATTACGGACACAAATCACCGGGACCTTGCAGCTGCTCGATCACACGGGGACCAAAGTGTCGCGTCTAGCCGATGAAAATATCGCTCTCTCCTCTGCCGGAAGAAGAATACGCGATACGCGACGGCGAGCAACGCTCGATCCAGACACTGAAATTCCGCGAATCTCCCATTTCGCAACGAACCTCGCCTCCCAGACGAATCTTTCCTCTTTTTTTTCAAGCTTGTTAGCGCGGTAATTTGCAAACAGCGTCGCGTAATTCCACAAAATAATACGCGACTCTGATCTCGCGACGTAGACCAGCTCGTACCTTCTATTCGATATTTCCGAGGAAGAAACTCGAGCAACTTCGAAACTTAATCCTTTGATTTGTGGTGGTTAAAAGCAGCGACGAGTTTGCTGCAAGAATGGAGTAATGAAACATCTTTGTCAATGCTCGTTACACTCGGTGTGTGCCAGGTGTCGTGTTCCGCGGATGATTCATGGAAGCCAGAGTGTTATCGACTAGCCCGTGGTCGCGATACGCGATTCTCTCGAAGAAATCGACGCCGTTTCGAAATTCCGTCGATAAGGGGGACGGTGGGCGTCGCTGATTAAAACGCGAAACACACTCGTCGTCACGTCGGATTTATTCGAGCGGCGCGAACGTCGATAATCTTCGGACATCGCGGCGGAATAGTGAAACAGAGAACGGCGTATTCTCGAACGGGTTTTGCCGTTCGAGCCGAAGCGACGGATTTCTTTCTCGCGTTATCGGCGTCGGTATCATTAGCGCTACCAAAACGAGAGAAACGTGACATGATTACCGCAAAATCGACGCGATATTTCGGAACGCGGTATACTATAAGTCGAGTGGTATCGATCGAGTAATGCGACGTGATTTTTCATTTTCGCGGTAAATTAACACCGCTCGACGATTTGTAACGACGATCGTTGTTTAAAAAGCTGTAACAAAGTCAGTTTTTACTGCGTTCCACGCGGTAATAAAAGGCTAGCCGTGTACGTTAATTGACGGAGATCGTAAAAACACGGTGCAGCAGCGAATTTCATTCGAACCTTCGCGACGAGTAATTTTTGCCCCGGAAACGCGCGTTTCTTTCGATGAAAACACACGACGCGTGAAACGCGAATTTTTCGCGATATCGCCTCCGCGATAACAATAAATATCAAATCTCGCGTCGTTTATTCCCCGCCGTCGCGCCGTCCCCCTCGCGCTAAATAAGCGCGTTCACGCGAGAATTTTTAACAAATTATCATTTTCCCTTACGATGCTATCTCGCGCACGAAACCAAAGCGAATCGTTCTCCGCCGCGCTCGCGCACGGAATCGATGGGAAAGTTGAAACGAAGCCGGCAACCGGCAAAGAATTAACGATGTTAATGAACAAACGGCCCCGGCCCGATAGTAATTACAATCGCAAATTAGTCATTGGTATTCGTTACAAATATGAAACGCCAGTATTTAAACGACAATAATTTATTCCCGGATTATAAATATTCAAGCGTTTCGTCGTGGCTCCATTAATTCACGCGGAATGCTGTGCGGCGTGTATTAATTGTACAAACGACGCATCGTTAACCTTTCATTTTTCCACCTCGCGAAAGATATCGTTTGCCGAAAAGTTCAATCCCGGACCGGCCACTCCCAACCGATATCGCCGATTCCATTCGAGCACAGTTCCCGGTGTCGCGATACGCGCAGACCTTCGGTTTTACGCTCGCGAAAGTTACGAGCGTATAAAATAAGAGCTTCATACCGGCGTGTATATCTTATCGTGCAGCGTGCGCGTTACGGAGACGGTCCGAGACAGAGGAGGAACCTGGAAATTAACGTTGGTCGAAGAAACGTAATCGAACGCGGTTGGTATCGGCAAAGGAATTACAGAGGGAGCTGTGCAGGGGTGGCGGCGGTGGGAAGGGGGTAACAGAATGGAACGGCGAGGTTGTGTAACCAGATCAAATGCTACGAGCCTCGACGGAGCGACTGAAGCTCGGGTTTGTCCCGGTATCGCGTGCATAGACGCGCGAAACACCGGATTTGTCCCGTATACGTCTTGGAAACGGACAACGGGACCTCGGTTTTCACGGTTAATTGGAAAAGCTGCCCTTTGACAGACAGCGGAACAAACGGCCGCGAGAGAAGAGAAAGGACGCCGACGAGTGAGTCGCGAAGTCGGTAACCGATCTCGTATCGACGCCGCGAATCTTTACCTTCCAGCGGATTTTTCCTGGCTCGAACGCGATACCGCGACAAAGGCAAACACCGGAGCACGCTCTCGCCGAGGTTTTCTCCGTGTATTTCATCGGGCTCGTTTGCGAGCAGGGAAAAGAAAGCCGTGGAACACCACGGAGCGGGAAAGCAAGGTTCTGCGAGCGCGCAACCCTGCTAACGATCTCGCCGCTCAGATTTATTCCCGCGGTCTCGCGAAATCGTCAACGGCGATAAATTCGAACCGCGACGACGCCTAATGCGACCAGGGCCAAGCGTAAGCGGTGAAAAGGGGAGAAAGGAAAAAAGGGAGCAGGCGGCGTGGGCGTGAAACAGAGGCTGGAACGGACGGGAATAATTCCGGGACAGTATCGATTGGCAATTTAAATGATAATCTCGAGAAAGAAGGCGATCTTGCTCTCGAGGCTGGCTGTGCTCGATTTCGATGATAATGGCCGATGGAACAGCGGCCTTTTCCCGAAACGAAAGCGAAACGGTTTCGTCGTCGGTATATTCGCGTCGTTCCTCTCGTGTCGACCGCGTCAAAGAAACCGATCTCAGGTCCGAACGCGTTTCCCACCTGTCGAGAGTTTCACAGGATAGGTTAGTTAAAAACGCTTCGACGTCGACGGGTTTCCGTGAAATTCCGATTCCGCGAGGTAAAAGAACAACGGCGTTGTTTCCCGAGTGAAAAGGCGAGGGAGGCGAGCTTAAATCGAAGGAAAAGGACGGCCGCTATCGATGCCGGAAGCATTGTTCCGCGTCTGACGGGAAGCGTAAAGATGTTCCGGAGTGGCGAGGCGCGGCAGAAAGCAAAGAGAGTCGCGGGACAAACAGAGAGAGCGCCGCGCGGTGAAAAGCGTCGCCGTGAATTCCCAGCGACAGACAATCGTCCCATTAATCCTGGATCGTGCGGAAAATTCGTTAAACCGAGCTCCATTCTGTCCTAACAGGTATAAAAGCGCGGCTTTAAGCGATTCAGCTCTGTTTACAGAGAAGCGGTGACCCGGCGCAGCGACGAAAATCTCAGACTACGAAAATTTGCACGGGCCCGCGCGTAAATAAGTTCGCCGGTGCTTTGGCCTGCGACTTGAAATGCTCGTTCGCCGTGGCCCCGGGCTGGAATTCCTTAATTACACCACTAGACGATTCTTTTCCGACCGCCACGCGGTCGGCAGTCTGCGTTATTCACCGACGTTCTCCTTGACGAACATTAACGTCTAACGATAATATCGGTGGAACCGGGCATTATCCGGCTAAAAGCTCGTATCGCGCGGCTGCCTTTTTCCAAGCCGGAGACGCCCATCCGTACGGGGAAATTGATCGAAAGAGCAGGGAAAGACCTTTCCTTCTATAAATCCGCGTTAATTCCGCGATAGCTGACTAGCCAAAAATTCCCGTTTCGATTTCGAACTGCGAGGGGTTATTTACTGCGCGAATTTTCGAATCCCACAGTCCCGCGTGTGTCGTCGCCACGCGTGGTCCGTTGTATCTCGACGGATAGAGGCAGGTAACTCCTTTGGTTTGTTCGTTCTCTTCCGAGCCGTTTGCTCGGCTTTCCTCGGGATATCTCTGCTCGTCCGTTGCGTCGGACGGTATCGCTGGGCTCGCGTCATTTCCGGGAGGTGCGATACGCCGCAACGCCGTCGATATTCCCAGTGACGCGATTGTCAGATGCTGGTGAAATCTTTTCGGTGGCGGCGCGTCGCAAGGCGAAAAATATTCAGCCGGATCGGAAGTACGCGGGGCAACAACAGCGTCGGGCATCCAGGCGATATTGTCGATACGGCTGTCACGGGGACCGACATCGAGATAACGGCTGCGGGCTGTCGCGAAGAATCCGAAATCGTTAAATTACCCGGGGCCGTTGTCGCGATCGCGGGATATCTGGGAAAAATCACGGAGGCCGGATAAAATTCGGTAACCGCGAGGACGCGGACTAGGCGACAGGGGGCGGGATGGTTATTAAAGGGAGGTAGCTAGCTGGCCTAGTAACTTGCTCGGCGGACGTGATGGGGTTTTAATGTCGACCGAGTTTCCAACTAACTGATTAATTCGCTCTTCCGCGGCCATTCGCTCGTTCGGCCAGCTTTATTCGCGGTCGAACTACGATTTCTAATATTAACTCCGGCACGCTACTACCGATCTCCTCGATATTCCGCCAAGTCGCTCGTCCGGAATCGCTCGCGTGCCGCCGTCCCTCCGAGAGGGTGGAAATTGGAGAAAAATAAAACAGGGAGAAAGAGAGAGAGAAAAAAAAGAGAAAAATTGGAAAAAAGGAGGAATCTTGGAGCGTGGAGAGGGAACTCGAAAGGATCGATGGCACTCAGGGAAAACTCATAAAACCGAATACTCGCACGCACTTCTTGCCAGCTCGGGATTTTACAACGATTTCTGATCCGCTTTCGCGTTTCCTACCCGCGACGCGTAATTCCGGGAATCGCAGCAAAACGGCTATCGGTATTAAAAAGACGGAAAAACCGATGGGAATTGATAGACAGGATCGACGGGCGGAAGAGGCGGAGAGCGGAGACTGGTGTTTCGATAATATTTTAATACCGTATCGATGTAACTTCGCAGCTCGATGGGAAATTATCGAAAATCGATGGGACGGCTTCGAGTTACGCATCCTCTCCTCCGTTCCGCTAACGATTCGATCCTCGCCCCTTGTGTCACGTACTCGTTACTCGCATGAGAAATCGAAACAACGCGGAAACGCCATAGGAGGCGACGCCGCGGTTAAAAAGTTAAAAAGTACGCGGCCCCTATTCCGTCTAGGATAAAAACCATCCCGGCTGACGCGGGATTATTAATTATCGCCGCATCGCCGGATGATTCGCAGCGGATCCAGGTGCATAAAAAATCGCGCCGCCGCCGAGGAAATAAAAGAAAACGGAGGAAAGTGGAAGGGAAAGGGAGAGGGAAAGAAGAGAAAAAAAAATCGTCAAAGAGTTTTCCGAACCGGCGAACCGACTTTGCGTGCTCCGTTGTTCGACCCAATTCCCACGAAATCGCGTTAATTAACGAAATCTTGAAATTTCAACGATCGCTGCTCGCATTTGTGTTTTCAGCCAAAGGGTTTTAATCGTACTCGCAGAGGTTCCACCGGCTATTCTTAAACTCGTTTAGTGCCCCTCGACGAAATTTTCTCGCGGACGGTAAATAATTAAATCGAAGTTTCCATTGGAAAGACGCCGGTGCGGTCGAAGCGAGCGTAACGTTACGGGCCAAGCCGGGTTATAAAAGTTAGGGAAATTTCCGCGCATTAACATATTATAACTTTGAACACCGAGCCCGGGAGACATTGTGCCGGGAGAATCGCGAATTCCTTTTAACGCCGACCGCCCCGGTTAAGTCCCTATATTCGTTGCGAAATTCGCCGCGGGAAAAGTATTAGGTTTGGCACACATTCCCGGTAACCGGAGATTAAAGTGTACTTTGAATAGCCGCGAAGAGGATTTCGGCATTGTTATAGAACGGTGAAACGATCCTCGCGCGAGACATCGAAGAATATAGCCGTCCGTTAGCCGCTACCCTCGTGACTCATCGCGGCGGGACGAGAAATACCGGGTAATCCGAATTATTTAATGCAGCAGAAAGATTAAAGCGATTACGTATCCGCGGGAATGCCGGATAGTACCCCGGGAGTCGTGCATACTGCAGCAGTCGGCGGCGCATTCGCCTTCGTTAACGCGTTCATTAAACCTAATGAACGATGAACGCGTCGCGGTGAAGTAAAGTAAGAACCATCTCGAGGATCCTGGCGAGCCGAAAGCTCGCGCAACCTCCGCCAACGTACGTCCCCGCTCCTACCAGCTTCCGCGTGTCACACGGGTCGATGATCGCGTTCGAGCTTCGACGTTCCAAGACCGGATTTAACCATCGTCGCCGATTAACGCGATAGGTCTATAGCACCGAGGAGGATCCGTTCAACCGAGCATTAAAAATCCCAGTGGAAGCGGGAACGGGAAACGCGAGACAGCTGGGAGGAGCGACGCTTCCGGTTCATCCGCGACTCGACGAAGCGCCGGAGGAGCCAGAGTTGGAAATAGGAGGAAAGAGTCGGTGTTACGGTTCCGATCGGTTACGATCGGCTCGACGCGACGCCGATAGGGAACCGATGCGACGCCGCGGTGGCGGCGCACCCTCCGCAGCCGGCGAGCGCACCTTTGGGGTCGTACGCCGTCAAATATTCATGGCAATCTGGAGAGTCTCGCAGACTCTAGCCAACTATATTCAGAACTAATCTACCAAGCTCGTAGGCTGTTGCATTTCCCAGCGAATAACACTTGCATCGAGTTAAGGACGCCTGCCTGCAGGAAAAGAGGGTGGCAAAGCTCGGGAGGGAGGAAACGAAGGGAGGAAGCGAAAGCGCGTGGTTAAGCGGAGACACCGAAAGACGAAGCCGGGACAGGTGCGATGATAACGACAAAGGTAAACGTAGAGATTGCTTCGCTTTCCATTAAATCACCGGGACCGGATATACCGTTGGCCTGGACGCGCACGCGACCGCCCGTGTAACCGTGTACACCGACGCAACCATGTGCTCGATTAACCCCGGGACCTCGGGACTTCTGGAAGAATTTGTCGGTAAAGCGAAACCAGCCTCGATGGAATTTTAAGCGTACCACGCGCGACGAATTATCGCCACGCGGCTCGACTAGCTCGAGCCGATCCGCGCGACGCGGCGCGTGCCGCGAAAACGCGAACAACGCGGTAAATATTCGACGCGATCGCGATAATACCCGGTAATCTCCGTAACATTTGCGCTAAAGTACGGATAATTGTTAATTTAGAGATCAACGCTGACGCGGCGAATCGCGGGCCGCGCACGTGACGAACGTGCATCGTCTATGGGAATAAATTGATACGCGATACCGGCCGGCGGGATAGCCACGCGAGTAGAGTGCTTGCCTTCGCAACCCGATAGAGAGACCAGAGTTCGAATCTACCCCACCTCCCGCCGATATGTTGTTTTCCTGATGAAAAAGCGCGTTGCGGGTACCGTTTTTTCTCACGAGTACCTACCGTGCTGCTATTCCACCGCGACATAGCGAAAGAGAGAGGGAGAGATAGCGGATCGGGAAAAATTCGATAAAAAAGGTTATTAAAAAATTTTCCACGAAAGATACGCGAATGGAAAAAGGAAAAATCCCCTCGATGTGCCGTTGTAAATCTTTCGAGAATGGTTCGTTAAGAAAAAATCTGTGCGGCGCGTTGCGTAGCGGAGAGAGAAAGAGGTACCGAGGAAAAAACCGATGGATATCGGGAAATATATCTCCGAAACCACATACAACGCGACACTACTCCGCCATCGATAAAAAGCCATGATAAAAGGAATATACGAAAAAAGAAGACGATCTAAAAAAGTTTGCAGCACGCTCGAAAAACGTAGGAAAATACATGCAGTTGCCGCGCATACGTGTCACTCGTAAAACATAGGAAAACCGGCGAAGGTAGAACACGGGGGAGAGAGGTTTTTAAACGAAAGAGAGCACGATGAGACGACGCGGCCGTGTCGTTATTGGGTTAGAAATAGTAAAAATCTTCGACGTCGTCGGGAAAAAGGAAATTGAGGGAAAAAGCGCGTTAGATCGCCGCGTCACCTCGCGATAACGAACGCGCGCGTTCGGCTTCGTTATTTATGTATTCCTCGGCGAATGTCGTCGCCGGGCTTCGGGCGAATTTTAAAAAGCAAACGACGCCCTTGGACCGAGCTAATTCGATTTCCCTGGTCCACGCATTGCTCTCGGCGATAGCCGCGCGCCAACTGATCGGGCTTCATTGGATTTTAATAAAAGTTTGTTAAGCCGCCGTTTAATATCGGCTTACGTTTTCATATTCTTGGAAGCGCACCGTCTGCACCAGGGAAACTGCTACAGATTTCCGGCGTTGTTTTTCCGCGCCTGCCGAAATGATTTGCACGCCTGGGACGGGCAGACGTGGCAGTGTAAACGCGCAAATTGGAAAGCGACAAACGGCACCCCCGATATGCATAAATCACCGGCGAATTCAATAAGCGAACTCGTTGTTTCGCCGACACTTAGCTGCCGCGGATCGCACGGTTTCCGCCCGGGGGAATTTCGGCTCGTGCCGGCGCGCCGGGAAAAATCTCTCTCTCTCTCTCTCTCTCTCCCTCTGTCAGGGTCGGTTGGGGGTGACTTGCCTCGATTTTCCGTCGCTCCCTCGATTCGCGGCCGTCGAAGCGGCGCGAAAGTGCGACGCGCGGAGACAGAACGAGGACGTGTAACCAGCCTGAGCGTAATTCTCCAGCCGTGTCAGCGAAAGGTTAGTCCGCGGCTGAAAAAGAGGATTGTTTCAGCCGATAAAAGGTGGAAAGCTTCTTTCCGTGTCGAGTTCCCGGCTTTTAATAAGTTATTACAACCAGCCTTGCCGCGGAATATTCCCGAGCCTCGGTGCTTATATTTTTCCCTCTTTCGGCCCGGAAGACCATAAAAATCGCAAGTCAGGCACAATCTCTCGTCGAGTCGTATATTCGCGGCTCTGTTCGTCGTTCCGACGACAATCCGCCGGGGAAACAGGCGAAAGGCCGGGAAGTATAATACGAATTCCCATTGTAAATCCGGCCAAGATCCTCTGGAAGACGAGCAGGGCCGACTCTCTCTCTACTAGGGGGATGAAAGACAGTTCGAAAGACCTGCTCACCTCTCTCCCTCTCTTTCTCTCTCTCTCTCTCTCTCTCTCTCGTTATCTCTCTCCCGCTCCGCCGTCTATCGAGAATGAAGTCGGGAATAATAAAGAAAAAAAAGAGGAGAGCGAGAGCCGTGGAAAGATGGAGAGAAGTAAAAAAGGAGGGAGGGAAAGGAAAACGGCGGAATCACAGATTTAATAAAGGCTGCTTGAAAGCGCGCTAAGCGAAAACCGATTTCATTATAATGTACCCCCACCAGGGGGCGATCTATTCCTCGCGGATGCTGACTGCCGCGAGATTTCGCCTCCCTCTCGCTACTCGCTTCTCTAGCATCGCCGACCTCTCGCTTCTCTAGCCGCTCTTTAATTTCGCGCCGCTTCCTCTTCGCGGCCGCGCCGGGGAAAAATCCTGCTCGTAACCCCCCACGGACACTGCCCGACCCTCGATTGTCCGGCCAGACCCCGAAAAACTTCCCTCTTTATAGCTCATCCTTCGATAATTAAGAAAGTTTCCTCGGGACCCCGATTCCCAAGGGAACTTGGCGACGATAGGGGCAACTCGTAAATATACAAGCGAACGTCCTCGTCCACAGACGCGACGAACCAACGAACGAACGAACGAACGTGCGGTCACGGAACGGAGAAGAGTTTCCGAGCGGAGAAAAATCGCGACACGTTCTTCCTTTTCCGCAGCGTCCTCGCGTTTTCCCCGATACGCTGCTCTCGATTTTCGCCGATGCAAGCACGCTCGAAAATAACACGGTTGACGTTCCGGAAATTTGCAAATCAAAATATCATTTATCAACACCGGCCGAGCGATTTATACGCGCCGGGTCAGGCCAAGCCACATCGTGAATTTGCGCGCAATAAAAACATAGTTTGCACCGGTACTCGCTAGTTTTGGTTGCACCGTGTCCCGTTTTCGAAAACGTTCCGCTAGAATTGTAATTCCCTCCTCTCTAGCCGGCTCGCCATCGAGCTATTTGAACGTACATTTTGCATATTCATGCGACGGCCGTAGAAATTGCACTGGTCGTGCGGGAAATACCGTAATAAACAAAGCTGTTGGCCAAACGCGACTCTGAACCGAGAGAAACGGTTCGGTTTCCTTCCTTTCTTCCTTCCTTCCTTCCTTCTCCGCTTCCATCGGTCGTTCCGTTCCGGCTTTCTTACGTGTCGCGATTCATCGGCCAGCCAACCGCCGGGACCATCTCGACGTTACACGGTCGAGCGTGTTAACCGGCATGCGGGGAAAATTACGTGGCGCGCGAGAAAGAAAGCGCAGGCTGGAGTTTTCGGTATCGGCGTTATTCAAACGTTGTTAACGCCGGCGCGGTTAAACGCCGTGAAAGTGAACGAAAAGCGTCATATCGATCTCCGGGCAAATATTGAAATTGCGTTCCCCGCGCTTACATGCATAATTCACCGCGACAAATTATAGACCGTCGAATCTCCGATACGGCATCGCAACGCGATAAAGTTTAAGAAACGCTGCCGAATTATAATATCAATGCTCGGACGCGACGGTCCCTGGCAGAGCTGGCAGCCATCGCCTGTCCATTTGCATGATATTCCCCTGTCAAAGACGAAACGAGTGAGGTTTGCCGCGCCCGTGGCCTGGCAGCCGGCTCTCCGAAACGAAGACGCATGCAGAACTGGAACGCTTAGAACCGCAATGAGGATTAGTCAGGAATGAAGAGGATAACGCTGCTACCCGAGTTCCCTGAATTACACGCTTCCTAAATCCAAGCGTCCGCGTATTTCGCGCGCGTTAAATCGTAACTTACAAGACAAGTTAACACCGCGAATCCACGAACTTCCGGTGTGAAAATCACGAGAACGGAAAGAAGCTCGAAGTCTCGTAGCTCTGCCGACGGCCCTCGCAAATCCCGAGCTCGCTACGCGTTGAACGATCGTTTTAATCGCCTCCGTGATCCACGCGATTCATCCCCTGATCCATCAGCCAGACATTTCAGCGATCCGAATCGAGCCGAACCGAGCCGAACCGATCCCTTTAGCGCCGATCGAGGGCCGAATCCATCGCCTTTTATCGTCGCCTGAGGTTATACGCCGCGANACCGAGCCGAACCGAGAGCGCAGCTTCCGCGGGAATCGCGGAGAATTCTCGGAATGGACGAAGAGATGGAAATCGCGGGATCTCTGATCGGCACTCGTGTACGATTACCAAGCTCGTTCGCTCCTTGACTAGCCGAGGAAATGGACGCTTTTTTCCCAAAGCGTCGTCGACGCCGACTAGCGCGACTGGTATCGCGTTTCCCCTCGGATTTCGTTGGAAACGCCGACGTGGGAGAACCCTCGCGACCACCCCTGTTTCCCACCCGTGTTTGCCACCCCTGCTGTTCCCCGTGAAACTAGAGGTGGCACGCTTTTGCGCACGTGGAAATCGTGCAAAGAGAGCGCAGCAGCTACGACGCGATCCGTCTACAGACGTCAAAGTTCCTGCCGACTAATTACCACGCCTCTTGCCCCCCTGACAGCCAGACAGCCGGTACTAATGCGACGGAGTGGCTCTCGCAGGCCGGGACATCCGTCAAATCTCATTTGCCTGCCTCTTACGAGCCACTGTTTCGCCGACTGTCGAGCTCCAGCTCGGTTCCAGCTCGGTTCCAGCTCGGTTCCAGCTCCGTTCCAGCTCGGTTCCAGCTCGCGCCAAGGGCTACGAGAGTCGTTTAGGTCCGCAGGCGAGCAACACGGCCAATAATAACCGGCTCGGCGAGCGTAAAATTAGTTTCTGATTGGATTAGCTCGAGCTAGTCGACCGACGGCTGTTCCTCCTGGCTTTTTCGCTGGACGGCTATTTTCGCGCAACCGGACAAACTCGTCGTGACCTGACGTCCGCTTCCAGTCACTCCCTCTCCATCCATCTCCGTGTCTGCTCTCGAACGAAATTCGCCGACGATGTCCGGTGCGAATCGATCCGTCATATCGACGCATTCCGTCGAGAGTTCTCGGCGAAAGCTATACGCTGTCGGGAGATAAACGGTTAATCGTCGGTGGAGGATCTAGAGGTTCGCGTGGTTTTATCGGCTCGAAATGACCGATCGTCTGGCGGTTGCCTCGTTAAGGTATTTTTAATCTCGGAGTTCGCGGGAAACCATTAGGAAGCGAGGGGAAGATAGAAAGAAGGCAGACGGATTAATGAATAAAGAACGAGTCTCGGTCGGACACTCCACCGCGTTCCTTCGACCTAAATGTTAAGATGCCAACACTCGCGCGATCAGATACGTTTCAGATGGTTCTCGCTCGCGTCCGCTTAGCGCGGTGATTAACGACGGCCTGGTTGACTGGCTAAAAATTCCACGATCGCCAAGCTGAATCAGATAAACCGTGGAATAACACGCGCATCCGGCGCTTAATAGAATGATTCGCGAATTAATAACGGTCGGAGGAGCAGGTCGGGTTATTGCTCGACTCGGAAGCGGGATCGGGATCGGCGTCGGCGTCGAATAATTTCCCAGGTTGTCCGGGATCGATTAAAGCTCGCAAGAAGCACGCGGAAAGGTGTGCTGCGTCTGTCGTGATACGGATTATCGATCAATCGGTGGCACTAGACACGCGAGCGGTGGCGGCCGGTGATTAAACGAGAAACGAATTTATCAAGCCCAAGCGCATTTCCCGCGATTCAGTCCCGGCTGGTTGTATAATGACTTCATTTCGATAAAACTCGCGCTAAGTAGCTGCGAGGCGGCTAAGCACCCCTGCTCGAGTATTTAGGTGTATCTTTACACCGATCTTTCCTCTGTCACGGCCGGCCTGCATTAGAGCGAATTACCCGCTCTAATCGGCCATTCTGGAATATCGCGATGTCGCGATAGATAGGGACTAACAGGGAGAAGAGGTGGTTCGCGCCGCGTAACGTAATATTTATCGCATTCCGGGTACGCAACGACGGGCCGCTTAATCTTTCCTTTTAATCCGACCGTTTCATCGGCCGCGTCAAACCCCGGCTCTTAGCCTAGTTAAGCCGCGAATTAAAACGCGAATTAAAACGCGAGTTAGCGTCCAAGTAGGGCCACCGATGTCCCGACGATCTTTCAACGCGTCTCTCGCTCGATCGACCGATCTATTTTCCATTTTCCTTTTCTCCCCTCTCTCTTTCCCTCTGTGAAATGTCTTAGAATACAAATACGATAAATCATCGTCGCGATCTAGAATGTCTGGCATGATTCACGGCGACTGTATCGTCCGGAGTAATTGCCGAGGCGCACGGCCGCGAGGCAACTAACGTTAAGCCGGTCTGACTCGGGCTGAAATATCGTTGCCGCGACATTTCGCGGAAATTGAGGAAAAATCGCGGGCCTAACGAGTGCCGCCTGGAACCTTCTAATCGAGTCTCGGAACGGCAAGTTTCCGCGGAAGTTGCAGCCCGGCAGCGGTGGCTACGCATTCGATTCGAGTCGCGACGGCAGCGG
>NIJG01000012.1:337126-382748 GCA_002201625.1 Euglossa dilemma | reverse complement strand
GGATGGTGCATCTGACAATTCGGTGGCCTGTTTACACGAGACGTAATTCGCTGGGCGAAAGCGAGCGTCTCCCGCGAGGGGAACAAGAACCCTCGAGTTCTCTCGATGCCCCTTAAACACCACTCCCATGGCGGCCAATTTGGCCACGAGATAATATCTCGGAAGCGGTGGCCGGGCAATTTGGTCGGTAAATAATTCCCGGATCGGTCGAACCCGCCAGAATTATGAATATTCCACTCCGGGAAAATATAAACGCTGTATTCGCGCGTTTTAGCCGGGAATTTAATAGGGAGCTAGTCGCATTATTCGATCGCGGCCCGCTGTGCCTAGTTATCGTGTTAGGGCTGACTGCGCGTTTTCCAATGGTGAATTATAGGGCGTCCGCGCGGGATCGATCGAGATTATGCGGTATAATACCGGTGATCGCGTTCCTACCTTTTAACGCTCGATAATCCGCTGTCACTTTCATACGTTCGCCGTAATTTTCGCGTCCGCGATTATTCGGCCGAGACCCGCGAGAGACCGGTGACCGATCGCTACTTCGCGAGTGAAAGAATCTACGCGACAAGATCGCGGATAGCGCGAGAAGCGGAGAACGGCCGAGGACGAGGAGGATCGATCGCCCGAGCGGTGCGATTCCATTTTCGGCAACCGGCGAGATTCTCCATCCTGGCTTCCGCCATTCTTGTAAACATACCTTCGGCAGAAACATAAGGATCGATAGTGGCCGGAAATTACAGACATTTCATCGACTTGCTAGCGTGCATCCGCTGAAACACGCGGCACACCGAACAAAATGACCCGACCAGAAATGTAACCGGAGCGACCTGAATCTCCGCCAACAACTCGCCTCCGTTCGATCATCGATCGCGCGAAATAATTTCTCGATCGTTCAAACCTGTCCCTTACGTGCCCGCGATCGAACGCGAGCCGGGATTAACGGTTATTAACGCTTTACGTTGCCACTTGGCATAATTACGTACCGGCCGGTACGTATAATCATACCTTGACGCGCGTTTCGTTCGCGTGCACGCGTCGGCAGATAATAAAACGGCAAATTCGATTAGCAGCGGAGGGAAATTACGCGGAATTATACGCAGTGGCCGGACCAGTAGGGGGATGAAATTTTCACGGACGCCCTCGTCCGCGGGGATGCGCCGCGTCGTCACCCTCCGCCGTGAAATTTACGTGCTGGGACGCGTATGAAACTTACGCGCAGCCTATAAACTATATAGGCGGCGCACGTGCTACGAAAGCATTAGACCGGACCCGTCGATGAACGCTTCCGGTCGATCCACGAGGCTCATCCGGCGAAACTGTTCCCGAACGTTCCTCGCCCGACCGCCGCTTCTATCTCCGTCCCATTCCCGCGAAATCGTGACAGAAGCCACGGCCCCATTTGTATCAAGTCATTCGGAAATTCTCGCTTAGATAAGGAGGAGCCTGTTTCTCTCGAGCCCGACTCGTTCCCTCCCAATTCAAAGCAATTCGCCTTGATAAACGTCCCTTCCGATTGCCTCTGATCGGGTTACGGCTCCCGACTCCCTTCGCCCGTCCAGCGCGTTTAAAAACCACTTCTTCATCCATCACAATTCCCAACGATCCGATCGAAACGGAAAGACGGATCGCCCCTTCCCCTTCCGTAATAAATACTCATGGTATTTATAATATCTGATTCGGCTCGAATTAATTCCGCGTTACCGGCAATGGCTTCTTTCCAATTAATATTCCGATCGTTATATCGCGTATTTTCCAGCAAGAAAATGGAAAAAATAACGAAACGGTCCGTCTGGATTTCGTTAACGAACGGAGGGATATCGGAACACGATTATCGAGCGAGATAAAATTCGGCTCTCGAACGAGGAAAATATTTCTGGCATGTGAAAAATGTGCCACGTAAGTCTCGATCCTGGTTACTTGAGTTTCTTCTAGCAAATCAATTTCGTCTACTTTTTCTTTCTCTCTGCCTCTCGCTTTCTTTATCTCGCGGACACCTCGATTTTCCACCCTCGAAGAATGAAACTTCGAACAAATGAAGCCTTCGAACCTGTTACCGCTGCGGGCAAACGAATTTATCGGCAAGAATTCGGGTCAGAGATCCATCGGCGAAGAATCGAACGCTATCGAATTAAAGAGCTCGATAAGAATATCGGCGAACTTTCCGTTCTCTAGCTTAATGACAAGAGCAAGTGGCTTCCGGCGAAATTGATATTTTCATTCGATTTCCTCGCGCGGTTCTGCGCCGCGCGAAAAATACAAATACCGAAGCCGGCTTGGCGGTTTTTTCCATGCCGATGAAATATACCGATCCCGGTGTTGCTTTAATCTACGAGCATCGTAGCCCCATCCTCGTATATCTCCCGGGGACACGCTGACAAAGTGCCCATTAATATTTAAAATATCAGGAAACGATAAACTATAAATTCGCTAACCAGAACGCTCTTATATCTTCATCGTAAGACACCGAGATTTACTTCGCACTTTGTCTCTATAACTTACCAACCAGCCTCCGCTATCTCCGGAACGATCCTCCCGCACGTCAGAAAATTATTACTATTATCATCATCCTCGTTGTCGTCGAACGACCAGATCAAATCCCCGCTCAGCGAAGGAACACGCCTTTGCAATTTTTCCAAATTTTGCCAGCAGTCGCACGCTCGCTCGACGTTTAACTTTGCACGTCGCAGACAAATCTCCGCTGTTTGTTTCCCGGGTGAAGCAATTCCGTCGAATATACTAACAGGCGTTCCGATTTAAATACGTAAATTCCGAAAAATTTCGTTCCGGTCCGTTTCGATATCCTCGCGTTCGATGCCGAACGCGGTGTGCCACGGTCGAGGAACGGAAAATCGCGAAACGGATGAAAGCGACGCGAATGTTTCGGAGAATTCTTCGGAACGGCTGGTTCGAGGCGAGAGCGATCGGAGGATTAGAACGCGGAAAGAAGAAATGGCGAGAGAAAAATGGTGGGAAAATTGGCAAAGGCTGTCACGAATGAACAGCGCGGTTAAATAGCGATCTCGGCGAACCGGAAACTGGGTGTTGACGTGCAGATCAAAGCCCCGACAATTATCAAGGAATTAGTTATAGTTAACCGAGCGGGGCCACGCCTGTTTCGCGTCGCGCGCAATTTGACGGTGATTGTCATAGCCTGGCCGATCTGCGGGCTCGACACGCGCGTGCAGCAGCTCGCGCTGCAACGCGCTGCGACGCGCTGCAACGCGTTGCATGCACGCCGCATATAGATGCACGCGTTAACCCGAGCGCCGATAGAACTTGTCCAACTTGCCGTTCCTGACCTACCACCGTTCCTTACGTGTGCCGGCTGCTCGAATTTCGCATCGGATTCAGCGAAATAGTTGCCAAACGGAAGTTGCCGCTCGATTCGCCGCGCGCCTCGAGATTAACACGAAATTTGCAGAACCGAGAGGGAAACGGAATTCGCGGAAGCGCGACGGATTTTCCCGAATTTCCGGGATATTTATGTTAACGTGTTCGGTTTATTTTATTGCTCGGTATTGACGGTGCAAGCGGACGGAATCGCGAGTTGCTTGCTAGCGGAAGCGAATTTGTTGACAAGAGGGGCGAGGCTCGGTTCCCGGAAACGGCCAGGATAACGTTCTCCGCGTAATAGAAATCGTACTTTCCTATCCGGAAGGAGATCGCGTGTTCGAATTCTCTCGAGACGGGCGAATTTTAGAGGCCCGGCCAGAATTTCGCGTTGAATTTCGTGCGGAATCCCGGGGATCGTATTTCGTTGTATTCGAAGAACCAGACCGATCTATAGCCTTCCGTTTAAGGATAAAAGACAGGTCTAGTAGTAACGGTAGACGGATCAGTAGACTCGGAAAGCTACCGCACTCCAGCCGAACGGTCCCGTTCGTCCGCGCGTTATTCCTTCTCTCTTGAAAATTCTACCCCGATCCCTGCTCGTCCTTCCTTGCTTTCGTTCAATCGCGAAAGAAACGCGAGCAAACGCGAGAAAGAGTAGCCATTATCGCGTTCTTCATGCCGGTACAATTTGCCAGCGAACTACTTAACCAGGGCCTCCATATTTCCGTCGACTGGTTCGTTGCAACTTTTCCAGTCGTTCGCACTCGCGTTCCTCGGCGCGTCGTCTGTAATTCCGATGGACAAACAATCCCCGAACACGCATCCATCACGGCCATCATAACCATTCTTTGCCTCCAACTGGGAGGAAAAAGGGAAGAGAAAGGGAGGAGAAAGGGAAAAAGAGGAGGCAGAAAGAACCGTAGGAAAGCGGCGGTACGTTTCCCATGCAGCTCGTGCAGAGCGTGGCGTGTTCTTAAAAGCAGGAACTTTCCGCCGCAGCATTGATTGGCAGCGTGTCGGAAGAAATTGTGGACGGGCGAGGACCTCGCACCCCCGTTTTCTTTTCTCTCGCCAGCATCAACTAACACGCCGCTCCTTCCAAGGCCGCGATTACCATTTTATCGGGTCTGATTTGCGAGCACTTTACACGAACCCCGGTACTCGATGGGGGATTGCCGGCGAACGACTGCACTTACCTTCAGTCTCCTCGCTCTTTCCACGGTTTTACCCGGGCACCAGGTGTTACGTATGCGTGTCACCCACACGTCTACGCGCCTCTTCATTCACACACGGCCCCCCAGTCCCTCTGTCCCGGCGAATCTCTTTTTATTACGGACCCCACTTTCGCCCGGCCAGCAAGGCACAGCGCCGCGAGGAAATACCGCGTCGGCCACAGTTGGCGAACGCGGAGATAATATCGTTAATTCGTAATCGAACAGTATCCCGAGATTCGCCTTTTCATCGAAGCAAATCCCGATGTACTCTGTCGCGCGCTTTTAAATCGCTGGCCGCGAGCTGCTTCGCGCAGCGACGCTCGATAAAATCAATGTTTATGGGCTGCAGCGAGTGGTTCCGGGTACGAGGATCAGAGCGGCGCAAACGGCACGCGTAAAAGGGAACTACGATTTCGAAACGAGCCGAATCCCCATCCGCGAAATCCATTGTGGTCGGTTTGCCAGCGCAAAGAAACGATACACGCGCGCTCCGGGAACAACGCGGTTTCCGTCAAACGGCTTAAAATACTGCGCGATCCTTTGTTCCTCGAGTAAGAAACGAGAGACGGCCGATGCGTTCGATACCCTGCCATAATTTCGCGCGAGCGTTTCAGCACGCGCCGCGGCTACGGAACGCTTCTCGCGCGAGCGGACAATTGATATCCGCGAAATTTTCGCGAGTGCCGCGCAAAGATAAAAAAAAAAACGAAAAACCACGGTTTCAGCGTTCCGCGAGGATATCGCGGTGTTTACCGTAAGCAGAAAAAGCTGTCGCGATAACGTTACGCACAATTCCGTGCTTCCCGTTGGAACAATGTTTACCGTGTTCGAGATAGATGTAAAAATCTGTTGCGTTGGTTTATTCGCTTTTGCTTTCATCGGGCAAACACTGGCCACGAATTAGGTGCGATTTTAAAACGGATTATCGCGTGGCAGTTTCGCGTATCCGACGCTGTAGTCGACCGCAATGTTGCGCAGATATCGCTGGAAAATCCAGCGACCCATTGGCTACCCATTGGCGACCCATTGGCGACCGTTCGGCAACGTAACGCTTTTCGCGTATTTAATAGAGGGCTCGGTTGCGCATTTTCGCAATGCCGGGAACCGGGAATCGATACGCGCGGTCGCGCCGCGATATTAGAAATATCGTGGCCACTCGGAGTCGGGTTGCATTTCAATTAACTTGGCTAATTATATTACATCGCGAAAGCAGAGCGTAATGGGGGGAAATTTAAACCGGCAGCTCGTAGTCGGGACCCTTCTGCGATATATGCAAATAGCATTGCCAAATTGGAGACACTCGATCGTCGATAACTTGGCGGAATTGCCGAACGAGAATTAGGGCTAGAGGGCTCGGGACGAGAGAGCGGATCGAAAGCCGCTTTAAACAATTAAAACGCGCGCCTGCGTGACACGAATGTATCACCGTTGTCGGTGTAAGATCTACACGCGATACCGTATCGACTATGGCGGCAACGTTATCGCACTCATCTTTTCGCTCTATTGTTTATTCGATCGAACGACAAACCGACCTGTACGTGTTTCGTTGTTGTTACATAAGCGGCGTGTTTGTTATCGAGAACGCGGCCCGATCCCCGCGTATCGTATGTTCCTCGATGACGCGGTCGTTATCCACGAGATGGCCGATCGGCAGGAGAAAAAAGGAAAACCGGTACTCGTTGATTCGCGTTTCCACATCGGTCGAAGACATAAAGAGAGAGGGAGAAAGAGAGAGAGAGAGAGGGAGAGAGAGAAAAGGGAACGGCATCGACCGAAATTGCGTTCCGGTAGTCGGTGGAAGTTGGCGAAGTTTGTTCAAACGGAGCGCGAATTCGCGAAATTACGCGAGCTGCGCGATAACCGAAACTATCGGTTTTCTTCTCCGTGGCATGCCGAATGCGATGCTCCCGTTTATTCCGTGTCCAAGGTTATTTTAAAGTCGCCGCGACGTCAAAGTCGCTTCGAGATAAAAGAGCACCACCGAGGTTGCGTCACCGGCAGTCGAGATTACTCGAAGGTGATAAAGACGACGGTCAAGGTTGACAGGAGTTGCCAATCTCGTCGGAGACGACTGGCCGAAGGTCAGAGCGAACAAACAGATTCTATGCGTCCTATTTTTAATCGTTCTATTGCAGAGGGAGGATCGTTTGCGATTTCGACGAAGGTCTGCGGCTAAAACGTCGGGCTTGACGGGTTAAATGCATCGCGCGACGATTCTATAAAGAAGACGGGCGCAAGTTTTTCCGATCTGGGTCAGAGCTCGAGCGACAGATCCTAGAATATTCTACAAAGTAATGAACGACGCTTCCCTCCGAGCGATTATCAGCCCGATCGAAAGTAGACGTGGCCTGGAGCGCGCGATCTATATTCAGCCGGCATTTCAACCACGCGGTTGAAAAATCAGCTGCTCTCCTGCGACTCCAACGCGCGCCTGTTCGCGATTACCTCGAAATTTCCGCCAACGCCGAGGACTCTGCGCGAGATACGAACGCGGAATTAATTGGGGAGTTCCGCGGATACGGGTCGCTTTGTTGAGCAACTAAACAGTCGGCGTAAACGCTGGCAGTTCTCTCGCGACCTGTCACCGCGAAGAAACCGCCATGTAATAACCAGTCTTTAAACACCATTCGCGTCCCGTTACCGAAGGAAGTACGGACGAATTGGTAGGATACGCGTGTCGAAGGAGAAACGAATAGAGAAAGAATAAATGATGCGACAAAATTCATTAACCAATCTACCAACGATATCGAACCGTGAGATTAGAAGCCTTCCAGATTAAAATCTGTAAAAGTCGATGAAAGCATTCTCGAGTCATCTCCAACGTAGAAGAGCAGGAAGCGATAATCACGTCGGATAAATCCAACTACTAGGACTGATATTAGAATCAACACTGGAGACGTAAACCATCGTGACAAAGGGAAGAAAAAAAGCACCACGATGCTCGATTTAAGGTTGCGAGCAACGCCCGAGACGTTCTCGTTCATCACGGTGACGTTTAACCTGCCATTCGCGATCTCCGTTTTTTCCTTTAACGCGGTCAGAGCTTTGAACATCGAGAAACGACTAGACGCCTATGAATTGTCAGGTTCAGAGTTCCCATTGATACGGAGTTCTTTCGGAGTCTCTGGATTTCAAGCAGTATCTCTCGAAACCGTTGCTGTAGGCGGCGATATCGATAGTTTCGGCGTACGTGAAATACCTATTCTCCATTCCGATTTCGTCTACGTAGTAAACAACCACCACGCCGGGCAGGATCATCGGCAGCATGGAAATCTGATCAGCTCGTTTGCTGCCGAATCTCGTGGCCACGGAATGGTTATCGTGATTGCCCACGACCCAATTCGACACGTTGCCCTTCGATACGATGTTCATCCACCTGTCGATCTGTGTTTTGAAGTTTGCCGCTCTCGATTGTTTGTTCAACTCCGCGACGAACGCGAAGTCGAGGGGAACCGTGGAACTTGGACGTCAGCTCCGGACTCGTGTACTTCTCCGTCAGGATTATGATCGGGTCAGACTCGGTAGTAGTATCTTTGACCATTCGCTCAACAAATTCGCTCGGTGGTCGTGGTTCTGATCCCTCGTGTAAATATGGACCGAGCTGTCGCAATCGTACTCCGGGATGTCGGTTCTGTTTGCGCTCGGTTCATTCCTGAACCTCGCGTCCTCGGACAAGTAATTCATGGCGTTGATGCGGATACCACTTATCCCGCGATTCATCCAAAAGGACAACACGCCTTCACCCCGAAGTCCGGGTCGCGATAATTTAAGTCCGGTTGAAACGGTGCAAACTGACGCAGGTAGTACTGCCCGCGGACTTGCTTCCGCTGCCACCAAGCCCCCGAAGTTGTTCGGCCAGTTGTTTGGCGGTTGTCTGGTCCCGTTAACGATACTGGCGTTGCGCCAGACGTAGTATCGGTCGTTCAAGGGGATCCTATGAATACTATTGTAGAACCAATGATGTTCGTTAGAGGTGTGATTAGGCACGAAGTCCGTGATTACTTTGAGCCCGAGGGACCTAGCCTTGGTCACCAGCCTCTCGGAATCCTCCGGCGTTCCACAATCTGAATCGACGTCGATATGGTTCGTGATATTGTATCCGAAATCGACTTGCCTACTCCTGAAAATCGGCACTCACCGCGGAAAGTAGAGAACACGCGACAGTCTAACTCGCTATATGACCGATGGAGACTTACGCAGAGAAAATCGCGACAGCTATTTATAAATCTTTGCGATTATCAGTTTATCGGTGCACTCTGAATACTTATCCGATTTCGACGATTAAATCAACGGTGAGCGATTTCGATTTAGGCAGTTAACGGCGATAGCTACAACTTGGTCAAGGATCGGAATGCAACAACCCGTCTTTTAGGGAGATAAGTACGAATCGGTTGGTCTACCGGAATTATTCGGCACGTGGACAAGACGGCTGTCCTAGAGGAAATATACCGGCGTGCTTTTTAGAGACGTTAGATTGCGACGCTGGAGATCGAGATGGAGAACGCGATAAAGACGCGTCAGAAAGAAGATAGGAAATGTTTATCGGGGAAGGGAGTATCGGTGAAGAAGCGCTAAAGGCTGGTGCCTCAGGTGGCGCATTATCGCACGGATGGTTTTGAAGGTGTGGGTAAACGTGTGGCGAGACATCGACACTCGATAGAAGACGGTCGGAGAGACGGTCGGGAAGACGCGGAAGCGGGGAAGAATTGGGCTGAGCAAGTAGAGATAGACACCCGGTCGAAAACGAGCGGTCGGGCGGTGTAAACGGTGAATGGTATCGGGGAATTTCAATCGGAACAGCCGGGGTGAAGGCAATGTTTGCCGATGTCTCGAGCATTATCGCGTATCCGATATCGCGGCATCGGATCGAATTCGATGATAAACAGGGAAGGCCGCTGGAAGAAAGCTCCGTGTAAACAAGGATTTAATTCGATTCTGTAATTTCGCGGCTCGGATCATCGGATTAATCGGGTATCCCGCGCCGCGACGCGCATCCGCTTAATCGGAATCGTGTTCCCCGACGATTGTCCGGGAAACAGCGGTGGTCGCGTGGCCATATTTTTCCGGAAATCGCCGAGGGAGGTAAGAAACTTTTTTCCAGCGCCGATTGGTTTTTAGTCCCCGGGAAAACTCTCGAATTCGATTCGATCATCTCGTCCGGGGAAAAAGAAAATCCATCACGAGTCATGGTCGTTTTTCCGCTGTCGAGAAAATCGCCTGCCGAACGCAATCACCGCCGCTGGGCGGTTTGGGACGCCCAAAAAAGGTCCCTGGAGAAAAACCGCACGCACGCCGCAATGAA
Organism: Euglossa dilemma; assembly: GCA_002201625.1. Classification (NCBI taxonomy): domain Eukaryota; kingdom Metazoa; phylum Arthropoda; class Insecta; order Hymenoptera; family Apidae; genus Euglossa; species Euglossa dilemma. Next base: position 372,899 of record NIJG01000012.1, on the reverse strand, counting down.
ACTGTTGTTTAAAATTAACGAGCCCGGGCCGCGTGTGCCACTCGCGCAGATGGCTGCTAAACAATTATTAGCCCATTATCTCGCAGACATTAATTACCCCGATTAAACCATAAATTCCTGCCCGCGTAATTACGTGGCCAGCTTCCAAACGGGAGAAGAAGACACAAGAAGGCGCGGCGTGCTCTCGAACGGCCGCGATTTCGAAACGGTCGTTGTTCACGGTGCCGATCTATCGACGGAGGAAGGTAGGAAAGACGGGGATCGAATAATCGAGCTGGCAGAGGAGCCAAACCGAGCCATTAACGCGGCGCGGAGGATCAAGAGATATTCCGTGTCTCTGGCTGGCAGCGATAAAACACGCGAGCAGCTGCGCATGGCTGGAACCCGCGTAATCATCCAGGTAGAATCCCATTTTTCCGAGCCACGCGACCGCTGGTCAGGCAAGATGCTTAATTGCCGTGCGTAATTAGCAGATAACAGGTAGACAGAGGAGCGCAACCTCGGTTTCCCTGGTATTTGTCGCGCGGCTCGCGTCCCGACGTTTTCCCGGGCCCGGCGCCGCGATGCGAGAATAACGAGACCCGCTGAATTAGTACCCTTTCCTTTTTTCCCACGGATTTTGACTCTACGCGGTCGCGGATCTCTGCTCGCGAATAAATCCTCAGCGTGAGGATACATTAAGGGCTCCCTGAAACCAACCGAGCCGAGTTATTTTTCGAGGATCGGAGAAGCGTATCGATCAGCGAAAAGCTCGGCATTTTCCCGCCGAGTCATACACCCCGGGAAGATCAGAGGCGTCTCCGCGTGGCGCGTCCCTTGACAACCCTAATTTCCACGATGTCAGAGAGGTTCGCAAAGCAGCCCCTATTCCCGGTACCTGGAACGAGCTCGGCTCCCAGCCAGTCACTGCCTTAACCGATATTTAAACGAGTTTCCATCGGAATATACGCGGAGCGGAGCAAAAAACGAGGCGAAAGGACAGAATCGCGACGTGGGCGACGGAGGCCTAGTAGACTCTGGACTCTGGATGTGAATCCGGTAAGCCAAGTGGAAGGTTGGCCGGTCGTTTAGCCGGAGCCGTGGGTGATTATCGAGCCCTTTGGCCGGCTGGCTCGCGATGGAATCCGATTAGACGATTTAAAATCGATGAGAGGCTGGACTGGTGACGGATGGAAAAGGGAACAGGGGTTGATGGAATCGGGCAAAGGGGTGGAAACGCCACGGCGCGAGACGAACGGATGGACGTGCGACCGGATGGCGGCTCGCAATTACCATTCATTACTTTGTTGGGGCCAATTGACATAACTGATTGGTATTCGGCTGCCACACCACCCTCAAAGGACCCTCCGGTCCACGAGAACGGAGCTAATGCAGTTAGCCACGTCTGCGTCCAGTTACACACTCTCCTGGCCTGCGTCTAGATCGGACACGTACTCGAATTTGTCCCCGGCCCCGTGTTACAATGCCGTTTTTACCGAACCGCGCAAATCACCGCTGTTGATGGCTGACTTTTTGCGGCCGCGGCACCAGATCGTTCCTGGTTCCACCGACTCGTTATCCCGCCGCGTTCCCATGCAACGCGATGCGCCCCACTCGACTATACGCCGCGTTTCCAAATTCTCTCGCGCCCTCGACCTCTCTCTCCAAACCCTCTTTTTGTGCCCTGCCAAAAATCCCTGGACCTCTCTCGTGCAACAACGCGTAGGAACCCTCGGGAAATTCGAGGTTGCCGATTCTCCGAGATTTCCATCGCTGTTCGTCGATCCGTTACGCGATCGACCTAACGAAATAACGAAAGGCCGCAAATTCGCCGGAAGTTGCCCTGTCGACGTCCCGACCGGACAATCGACGACGTTCAAAGAGAGACGATTGAACGCGAGCGAGCGTAACTTGGTTACAGGTCGTTTCGAACAAAAGTTCTCCACAGCCTGGAAACTCGCCGGCACAGTCGCGTTTATGATAATTAAATGATACGCTATTAACCATAAAAGCGTTGCAGCGACAATATGCGCAGCGATGGCTGGAAGTTGCTTTACGACGTTACGACAACCGTGGCAACGCGTCCAACGGCACTGATAATATTTTAACGCGATAGGAAAGTTCGTTAACTTTCCGCGAACAAAGCAAACGGCCATGTTGGCGAATTAAAAACGGCATGTTCCCGAGGATCGTTCGCAGCCCACTTTTCCAGCCCCCTCGCGCGAGCTTTCTTGCCACGTCCACGCCAAGAGACCGAGTCACGCGACGCTTTTAATTAGCACGTTAATTAACACACTGTGTACGTGTCGATATTGATTAATGTTGCGGTTATATTTTGTTTCGAACCCGCTTTAGACGTCAATGTAAAATAATTAACCGGCGCTGCCGGGAAACGATATGGCCGCCGGAGTGCGTATCCGCTGATCGGGAATTAGCATAAAACGGCGTTTAGATCGTGAAACGATGAGCTCCCGTGGAAACGAGTACGCTCGGAAGGAGCGGACGAATTAAAACACGCGCGATCCATTTTATCACTCGCGTCGAATCGAAGCGCGTGAGCGCAAAAGTTGGCCCGGCCGAAAAAAAGAAGAAAAAAGGAAAAAAAAGAGAGGCGACAGGAGAAAAATTGAATTTCATTAATGAAAAACGTTTGCGCGTGCCGAAATCACCAAAAATCACTGACGCGTTTTATTAGTTATCGCGTGTCCACGAGAGATTTCGATTCCCCGGAGGACCTCTCTGGTGCAGACGGGAAAAGCTGTTATATTTGCCGCGGCAGGATCCTCGGAAATTTAAATTCCGCTCGAATCGAGATCGACCGCCGAAATTCCTGCTCGGGAAACGCGCGTGCGACGGGAAAGAGGCGGATATCGGTGAGGAAAATTCGGCAAAGAGCCGGATCAAAGATCGCGTGGCCGTTTGTTTCGCCGAAAATCCATCGATTCCGTGAAACGTGTTTCCGGCGTGTAACGGAGGCGGAACCGTCTGCTCTGGCAAGAATCATTAAAACTTCCGGAACCGAGGCTCGGCCGTGGTGTCAAACGAAAGAAGCCCAAAGATATATCTCCGGCGAACGGGAAAGTTTCCTCTCGAGCGCGATTCTTCGCCTCCCGGCCCGCACCGCTCCTGACTAAGCGGTATTCCCGGGGAGGTGTCGACCAGAACGGAAAGTTAACTGATAAATAGCGGCTAATACTTCAGCCGCATCGGCGTTTGCTCGAATTTCGGGGCCACTTAGAGCGGTTTCTCACGGTGGCGAGGTAGATTTCTCGGAATTCCGGCGGAAGGTTTGCCGCTTAACGCGGCCGCTGCATCCGTCGCGGGGTTTTTGCTTGGTCCGCCTGTCAACGACGTTGAACGATCGCTTCCTCGCTTCGGGAAACTTCTTGCCCCGTTACGGAATGGACTCCCGAGATGATGGGTGATCTCGAGGAACCAGTCCGGACCGAGAAGAAGCGACCACTCGCGATTCACCCACGACTAAACACAACTTTCCGATATCGCGCGTATCCTATCGGAAAAAGGAGCGAGAGAGAGGGAGAGGGAGGAGTACTTTACGTCAATTACGGTTAAAAAGGGCACGGGAGTGCAATATTTCATAGAAAAAGCGCGTCGTTGCGGAAACGCGGGCCGATGGAGGAGAAAGGGAGGAGAGAGGGAGGGTGAAAGGGAGGGTAGGAGAGAGGGGTAGACGGGTGATCGAAAAGCAATCAAAAACGCGAGAACTCGGGGCAGTTATCGAGGGGCGCGCCGGTGGAAAATGCGCGTGGACCGGCGTGCGGCGCGGATAATCGAACTGGCCGCGGCCCGACGTAAAAATGGTAACTTTATCCGCGACATGAATACTAATTGGCGACAGGAACGTATTCTCCCGCGGCACTGGTGGTCGGCGCACTTTTCGAAAAGCTCGCTTAATTCGGCCCGATGTCATTAACGTTTCTGATTCGCCGATAAATTATTCAGGGTAATTGGATTCGGGCCGGGTATAAAATTCGCCGGTCAATATCGTGTGACCTGTCCCCGGCCGCGATCGGCAAAACCAACACGCTCGATCCGCGCTCTCACGGGGGACGTTTCACACGCCGGCAAACAGGGGAGAACAATCGGGATCGCTGTTTACTATTTACCGATAGAACGATAGCTTATCACCGAATCGCGAGCAAGGCGCCCGGTGAATCCTTGGAAACGCACGAGCGAGAGCGTGCTCCGATCCGCGATCCTCGCCGTGAGTTCCGCGTTGATAGATCTCCGATTTAAATCCGACGGATAAAGCGATCGGCGCGAAATCCACACGCGCCGTTTCAGCATTTCCGTGCGCTAAAAAAACTCGCCGCTACGGCGAGAAACGCGCGTGAATCACGGCGAAGAATTTTCCAGCGTGTTGTACATTTGGCGGGAACGTTACAGGTACCCCGGAGCGTGGATTGGGGCGGCTCGTTCAACCAGTCAAGGACAGTCACCCCCGAATAGGATTCGCGCCACGAGCAGGGGTGAGTTTAGCTATTTTTAGTTCGCCGGCGGAGCGGAGCTCGTTACGTGCTTCGATTTTATGATAATGCACCCTCTCCTGTGCTAACGAGCCAACGTTCGACGCCCGATAACCATCGCACGGAGGAGGGTTACGGCGACGCTTTCGAAATTCGATTCCCTTTTCGAGACACGCGGGGCCGATTAATCGAAAAGGAGCCGGTGTTACAGCGACGCTTTCGAAATTCGATTCCCTTTTCGAGACGCGCGAGACCGATTAATCGAAAAGGAGCCGGCGTTGTTCCTCCAACCTCCTCCTCCTCCTCCTCCTCCTCCATCTTCTTCTTCCGCGAGCGATGAAATTAAAAGGCAAAGAAGGAAAGGGAAAAAGCGAAGGAAATTGCATCGCGCGGCAGTCCTTTGAAAGGCTGTTCCGAGTTCTCCGGGGAAAATTCACGGTCCGCGGAATGAAAGGAAGGAGGAAACAGGCGTCGAATGCAACTGCAAAGAGAGAAAGAGGCGGGACGGAAAGCGAGGAAGGTGGCCCGAAGACGAGGCCGCGAATTAATTAAGAGCCTGTGAGTTACCGTGCGGCAAATAAGACGAGACCGGGAGGATGTTCGCCGTCAAAATATTTCGTACAGATTGCTGGGCTTACGCTGGAACGCCGACGATGACTGCGATGCAACCTGGTCCGGATGAAATTTTCCCCCGATGCGTTTTAATATAGTTCCCGGGCTGCCAGCGAGAGATCCAGAGACTTTCCCGTTCGCGGCACTTTGTTAACGAGCCGGGAATTTTACCTCGCGACGACCGATTAAATTTGTCCCCGTTAATTCTATTCCGCGAGTCATACCGGCGCGGCAGGCATAGACCGCGTCAAACGCCGCTCTCGCGTTTACTCGGACGACTCCCGTCGCGCCTATTGGAGCACAGAGACGATTAAAGATATCGGATTTCCCGTTTACCGTCGTCGCGTCGCGTCTCATCGGGGCGCCTGGTCGCATCCCGCGAGGAACGGCGGCAACGAAAATGGAATATTCGAGGATCGAGTGAGCGGGTCGGCATAGCTTATCGTTTATCGCGACAACTGCTCTCGAGTTGCTCTCTGCCGAGGGGCAGAGAAACAAAGCACCGATGTGGCATGATTGATCCTATCGCGGGAAAACGCCAGGCCAACTCCGGCACGTCGGAAGAATAAAGCTCGGGCGAATCTAGCAGCGGCAGAGAGCACCAGAGACGGATAGACGCGGCGATAGATAGAGATGCGGAGAGAAAAAGATGTCTACGTCGATTCTCCGCGGGATATGAGAGGAAGAGAGAGAGAGAGAAAGAGAGATACATGAGCCGCGTGTACGCAAATGAAGTCGATGGTGTGCGCGAGGGCGCATCTTTTCCAAGTGTCTCGGCGACGTCTGAAAGAGGAAGAGAAATAACGGGAACAAGAGACAGAAGGATAGGTTGAAGAATGTGCACTCAACGTGATTGGTGCAGCGCCGCGGCGGTGGTGCACACTGGAGGCTGTCTGCATGAAAACTTGAGAATTTCCACTCGGGCACTCGTATGCGTATACGGCCTCCAACGGTATGCTGTTCCCACCCCTCTGGCCCCCTCTGCCTCCCTCTGCGTCTTCCGAGAACGACCAAACAATGCTCTCCACTTTCTCTCTCTCCGGGTACTACCGACTTCGCGGAAAATTCCCAGGAATTCAGGCTGTTCACGCGACACGAGCAACTTATTCCACTGGTTTATTCTACCCTGCCCCCGGTCCCCCGTAACGCCATTAACTATCTGAAAAGATGCACTTTACGGGTGAAGGGTTCAACCGTGAAATCCTGCGACGGAGGGTCGACCGGTCGGAAAGCAGAAACGTTCGGAAATAATGATTCCCGGGGGTTCGGACCGGCTGCTGTTCCGCGAATAATCGACAACTTTTCCATCGCGCTGAAATTAACCGTCCGACTCGGCCAGAGCCGCGGATTTTTCTTCCCATTCGCCGCTTGGCTATCCCCGCGCCGTTTTAATTGGTAAATTACCATGGACGATGGAATGTCTCGCGATGGTCCTTTTCTCCGACGCAAACGCCGCGGCTCAAGGATGCCGTGTAATTATTCTATGAATATTCGAAAATTCATGAAAATCCCGATAGAGCGGCGAGGCGGGTCCGGCAGGGGTAAATAACTCGATTACGTTAAATCTGCAAATGGCCAGTTAATTAGCGATTAATTCGTTGCTGAGAAAATCCGGGAACAAAAATAGAAGTGTACTTTAACCAAGCCCGATTCGTTCCTTCATAATTTATAATAGCGGATATGCAGTTGGAAACGTTCGCCATTGGTTACGTCCATGATTAATTATTTCGACGGACCGCTTTGACGCCGGTCGATCGCGAATGCACGGTTTAATGACTTTTTCCCGGTCAAGGCCCGATTTAAAAACTCACGAAGTGACCGATTCACTCGCGGTGTCGAATCCAACTAATTTCTCGCCTTTTAAATGTTAACGCGTCGATTTATTTAGCTGCAGGTCCGCAAGAAACGAAATCGCGGCAACGAATCGACATGGGCCAATGTAATACGTCAAGCGAGCTCGCCGATCGACTTTTTCCACCGAGGAAAAACGTTCGAATGCTCGATTAAACGCTTCGTTTCGAAGCGGCTGTTGAATCTCGTTAAGGGATTTTCGCGATTAATTTCGAAACCGGGCGAATCGTCGATGCGTACGCCGAGTTAGGTTTACCCGGGTTCAATCGCGGTACAAATAATTACGGAAGTTTGCTGCTCGCGGTGTCTGAGGATCGTTGAATTTTCACAGAACCTTCGGAGCACGGCGAAAAGTTTACGGTCTGTTTCGAACGCGGCGGTTTCCTCGAGTAACGAGTGGCGAAGAAACTATTCCGCGCGAAGATCGAGGAATTATCCGAGAATTACGCGTGTCGAAGTAGAAGCGAGGAGAGTAAAGGAAGATTGTGGCATAGTTTTAACGACGGATTTTAATTTATTAATTTAATTTGTTGGTTAATTCATCGATTAATTTGTCAACAACGCGAAAATGCAAGGGTAGAAGAGCGTTGGAAAGTAGAAAATCGGTGAAAGCGGATGGAAGGATCGTCGAGTCAAAACCAAGGTAGATTAGGAGTGATATAGACGACGGAGGCAGAGGCGGGGATGGATAAGAGGGTGGAAGAAACCCGTCTACCCTTTGGGATGTTGGAACCAACGCTGGAGGTGTAAACCTGCAAGGATTCGGGAAGACTCAGGCTGACTCTCGCGTTTACGTTGACTGGAGCATTGGAGAAGTTGATCAAAAGCGCGGCGGTTCTCAGACCGAAGGTACGAACGACGCTCAAGACGTTCCCGTTGACCACGGTAACGTTTAATCTGCCATTCGCAATCAATGGGGTCTTCTTCAACGCGGTCAGATCTTTGAACACCTCGTAGTGAGAACCGGCTTGACGCTTCTGAGCTGCCAGGTTCAGGGTTCTGTAATTGCTGTTGACGGGAAGCCAGGTAAGCAATCTGTCGGAAAATCCAGCGCTGGTGGTGTTGTCCCACTGGAAGGGGGTTCTTTCGGGGTCCCTGGACTTGAGGTAGTACCTATCGGGGCCGAGCCTGCAGCCAGCGATATCGATGGTCTCCGCGTACGTGAAATACCTATCCTCCATCCCTATTTCGTCTCCGTAGTAAACAACTGCCACGCCTGGCAGAATCATCGACAGCATGGAAATCTGATCGATTCGTTTGCTGCCGAATCTCGCGGCCACGCGATGGTTGTCGTGATTCCCCACCACCCAATTGGCCACGTTGTCTTTCGGTACGATGTTCACCCACCTGTCGATCAGTCTCTTGAAGTCCGCCGCGGTCGACCGATTGTCCAAGTCCGTGATGAACATAAAGTTGAACGGAACCGTGGAGCCGGCTTCGTAGAACTTGGGCATCAGCTCCAGACTCGTGTAAGCCTCGGTCAGGAGCATCTTCGGGTCAGATCTGGTCCTATTAGAGTGCTCGTTCAGTAGGTTCCTCCAGCTCCTCAACACTTGGTAGTTCTCCTCCTGATCCCTCGTGTAGATATGGAGCAAGCTGTCGTAATCGTCCTTGGGGATATCCGTTCTGTTTGCGCTCGGTTCATTGGGGAATCTCGCGTCCTCGTAGAGGTGATTCATGACGTCGATGCGGAAACCACTTACCCCGCGGTTCATCCAAAAGGACAACACGTTCGACATCTCGGCCCGCAAGATCGGGCTACGATAATTCAAGTCCGGTTGACCGGAGGCGAACTGGTGCAGGTAGTACTGCCTGCGGACTTCGTTCCACTCCCACGCTGAGCCCCGGAAGTTGTTCAGCCAGTTGTTTGGCGGTTGTCTGGTCCCGTTAACGATACTGGCGTTGCGCCAGACGTAGTATTCGTCGTACGGCTTGATCCTTTGAATACTCTTCTTGAACCACGGATGTTCGTGAGAGCTGTGATTAGGCACGAAGTCCAGGATCACTTTGAGCCCGAGGGACGTAGCCTTGTTTACCAGCCTGTCGAAATCCGCCAGCGTTCCGTAATCTGGATCTACGTCGGTATAGTTGGCGATGTCGTAACCGAAATCGACCTGCGGACTCTTGTAGATCGGCGACAGCCATACAGCGTTCGCGCCTATGTCCGCGATGTGCTCCAGCCTGCTGGTGATTCCGTTCAGGTCCCCGATTCCATCTCCGTTGCTGTCCTTGAAGCTCCTCGGATAGATCTGGTATACCACGGCATTTTTGTACCAAGTGCTATTCAGGTCGCCGCTAACCGCCGCGAGAAGTAGCGAGCATGCGACGATCGTCACTCGCAACATGTTTAATCGAGTGTTACGCAAAGGATATCGCGGCGACTGTTTATAAATCCGAGCCATTATCAGTTTCTGCGTACGTTTCGACTATCTAGCCAATTTCCGCGATTAGATTAACGAAAGATGACTCGGTTTTAGGTAATTAATATCAATCGAGATAAGATAGCTGGGCACTCGACCGCTATCGCGCGCTCGGCCGTACGATCGCGCTGGATCTTTCCTACCCTCTCTGCTCTTCTCGAAAACGCGAAACTTTCCTCGCCGACGTTGTTTACCTCGCCTGCAGATTTTTCCCGACGTGTCCGACCGGTCGAGCAAGTAGCGTTACGATAGGGTTTTTCCAGGCGGGAAAGGAAAAACACTGACCGTTCTCGCGTGTACAAGGCGTTTATGCGTGCCAGCCCCGTAACTTCTATCGTGGCCTGGCTAATTATACGGCCAGACACGCTCCGGCAAATCAGTTTCTTACTTTCTTTTTAACCTCGGCTAATTTAAGTCTCGTACGAAACCCGAGCGCCCCTGTCGCGAATAAATTCGCCATTCATCAGCCTGGCCGAGAGAGCTTTTCCCGCTTTGCTACATGCGGAGAATCGATTATCGACGCGCGAACGCGGAGCACGTGCAGTTTCATTTTCGAATTCTTTTCGAAAGATCCAGTTGGGATACGACGAGAACATTGATATTCCACGCGGAACGCAAGGGGTTATTTTAACAGAGAACGCTTAAATCAATCGGCAGCGTTGGAATTTTTATTCGCGAGATTCGGAAAGATTTCGTGGATCGTTCGTCTCGTAATAAAAGCAACGATTTCGCAGACAGCGAAGAAGAAGCTACCCCCTCTGGCAGGGGCGCAGTAAAATTTTTATCCCGGATGGAACGGTCTGTCGCGTTATCTCGTCGTTGGGCAATTAAAGAGATCGTTTCTCTCGAGACGAACGATTTCGAGCGATGGAGGAACGCGCAGTGGCCGGGTTAACGAGCCGAACCGATTGCCTCTGGAAATATGGTAGGTAACGAAAATCGCGTTATCTCGATGAAAAAGAGAAGCCGGGCCCATCGGCAAACAGCGGTTGTTTCAATTTCGAATACAGATATTCGATGGGAAGAACGGATAACGAAGAAAAAATGAAACAACATTGTATAAAATGCAGCAGGCCGCAATGGATCGAAAGCGGTTCTCTATTTCAAAGCTATTTCCATGTATCGTATCCGAAATAGAGGCGTTTTATAGCGGGCATTATCAATAACAATTCTGTTTAATTGGATAGAAAAGAAAAACAATCAACCGGCCAGTGGTATTATCCGCGAGGAAACAAAGAGTTCAATGGAAGTAATTCGAGTCACAGGCTGAAAGAATTTCATCGATTTTTTTTTCTCTCCCCCCCGCCGCCGTGTCACATGATCCTTTTTTTCCATCCCCGCAACGGGCTGCAAACGATTTATCAAAATTTCGGCCCCCCGATAACGGGGAAATTTTCAATCGACTTCTCGTGTGCGTGCTCACCATTAGGGAGCTGGGTTTGGGAAACAAACCGCGCATAAAGATAATCAACCCAGCGCGAGCCGGCTACCGGTATTCATCGAATTTCACCGATATCGCCGGGCCAGCTTGGAAAAAGGAAAACCGAGCCGGAGCCTATTTTCGTGCTCCCGATCAATCCGTCTCGCACCAGGCGGATAAAGGAAACCGTTCTCGGATCGTTCGTGGAAAAATGTTCCCTGACACGCATTGTTTTGCAACACGGGCAACTGTGCACCGTTGAAATGGAACATGGTTCGCGTCCATGCCAAAACTACGACTCGATATTCCACCTCTGACGGGAAAGTGATTTTTTCTATTACCATCGTGCCCGTCCGTGTATCTCTCTCGCGGATAAATCGAAAACAGAGGTGAATTTTCGACTGGATTCTCCCGATTTAATCAGCCAATCGACCGAAGGTTGTAACAATTGGTCCTCGAGATCGCGAGTCTATGCCGCGTTCTATCGCCGCGTTCTATCGCCGGTTCGATCGCGACAGATCGCCGGTGATTAGTGAACGCCATACCGCGAATACGATAAATCCGTCTGGCGTAATAGTCGCGCGGGATATAATAATAACGTGCGTGTACCGCGAAACGCGCCGCTTTGCCGCGTGATTTACGCCGGAGGACACGCGCGGATTCCGCGAGGATTCCGCGATGGGCGAAGACTAACGCGCCGCTATCGCGGAAACACCGCTGCACCGGGACAAACTTTCGCCGGAGCATTATTTCCGCGTGGTAATTTTCTTCTTGGCTTATTGCGAACCGCGTTCGTTGGTTGTTCTTACCGGTGCTCGGGAGAATTTCAACCAAACGATGAATTATTCATACTGTAAACATTCGTTCCTCCCTCGTAGCTATCAGTCTCTCCAGTACCATGCTCCACTTTTCTTTTTTTTTCTACCGAGCGTATTTTAATCGGACCCGTCCCGTCTTTTATACCTTTATCATCGGAACGACCCTACGAGATTCCTCCCTCTCGGCAATTATTATTTCCAGCCTTCCCGCTTTCCGTTCCCCCCGCCGCGGAAAGTGCCGGCGGCGCGTTGAAAAAGCAAGGAAATTTGGAAAAGCGCGAATCCGCGCTGGCGTGAAACAACTATGGTAACGAGTCGGAGGCGTGAGCGCGCGGTTAGCCGGAGGTTAAGACGGGGTTTCGAGTTAATTTCCATAGATTTGCGGCACGCAGGGCGAGAGAGGGTGCTTTTCACGATGTGCGATCGCTTCGAAAGGGCAACGCAGACGAGGGATTGGCGCGCGGCTCCGTTGTAACGAGGCCACGTTATGTCAGCCACCCTTGCTGCGAAGGGATAGTCAAACAACCCCCTCGCAGTTTACGGCCGTAATTAACTTCCTAGGTTATTAGCCCTGGTTCGCGGTTGTAGCTCGCTACTCTACAGGACCCTGTCTCGCGACTCTTTGCACGGATAATCCGCCCTTCCTCTCTCTCTCTCTCTTTCTCTTTCCCTCTCTGCATCCCCCTCTCACCCTTCCCGTGGCTGCGCTTCCATCCGACTTCCATCCGACGCGCGGCAGCATTTTTCCACCAGCCCGGCCCATTGTTGGCCCCGCAAATCGGGAAATTGGTTAATCGACGATTCCGCGGGGAAATTAATAACCGATAGAAAAGTAAGAAACGGCCGCGCACGCGTCGAACTCTGTTCTCGGCCGTATATAAACGCGAAAAACACGTTAAAGCGAAAATCGTTAATGGAATCGGTATATTCCGGGGCGATTTTTGTCGACAGCGTAGCTATTAAGGGCGGTGGAACGCGTGGAAGGTGGCGATCGACGTTGAACAAATTGCATGGAAAGGAAAGAGAATAGCGGGGACTCAGCGATGGGGAAAAGCGGCGACTCGTTACACGCGTAATGCTAAACAGTCGCGCATTCGGGACAGCAAATTAATTAACCCGCGCATGCATTATTATCGAAAGCACAACACGCGACCGGGCAATGCGATCCTAATTAAATTTTCAGTACGCAACAGCCCATCCGGTAAATCAACATAGTTGGAATACCGCGAAATAAAATGGAAGCACGTTCTTCGAATAATTGCGAGGACGCGTACACGCGAACCGCGTAACGCGTCATCCGCTCGTAGCTGATAATGAAAAAACTTCGTTTCGAGTTTACGACCGTGGCCCGGCCGTTTTCAACCCCGAGAAGAAATTTATAGTCCAATTACGGCACAGAGAATTCGTCAGCCATCGCGATCGGAATTCTTTCTCCTCGGTGACATCCGTGGACGTTCCCGCGATCCAGGAATTATTACGCGGACGGATCGAAAACAAAGAGATTATACGGTACGTGTCCCATCAGGGTGGAGCAGACGGTGGCTGTTCTCGGGTATTTCGTCGGGACTCTGGTCCTAAGTGACTGCGACGAAGCAATGTCTGGCAGCTCGTTACAACGCGGGTCGCGGACTTGAGAGCGTCCCCGCGAGTGGAGAATTTCGTGCGAGGAAAATGAGATGGCGAACTAGCCGACCCCCAACCCGGCCCGCGACCCGGCCCGACGCTGAAGGGTTTTCGTTAGCTGCGAAGAATTCGCCGGCACAAAGGCGTCTCCAGCTTAGACGCGACATTGTGCCGGGAAAGTGGCTACGGTCCGAATAACGCGCGTCCACTGTAATTCCGGAATAACGTGGCGGCGGCTTCTCCGTGAAACCGCGAAGATTGCCAGCCTTTATGCAGTCCTGTCGGACCCTCCTTCGCCCTCCTGCCTTCCGATTCCACCACTCCTTTTGCCGCCACGTTTTTTCCCCGGCTGCTTGATGTTTCAACGAGGAAACTCGCGGCGAGAAGTTACCCGAGCACCTGCACCGCTGGAAAAATTGCCGCGGGCAAGAGAAATTGAAATGCGAGTAGCGACAAAGAGAGACGACGGTTCGATTGTTCGAACCTGTCCTGACCGGTCCCGATCTTTCTCCCAACCTTTCCTCCGCTTTGATATTTCGCTGCGTGGAATTTAATCAAGGGAATCGCCGCGACGGAAGGCCGCGAAACGAATTAACATTCGATCGATCCAGGCTAAACGCTTTCCGATGCATCTCTCCGCGCGGCGAAATTTTTCAAGGCTTTTCCTTGAGCAGCAAGACCCGCAATCTCGAAAAGTCCAATTTCCACGGTAACCCGCGCGCGTGTCCAGCGTGGTCCGGTGTATATGTAAGTTTTGCAATTCATATTTTCGAGTAAAAACCGAGTCTCTAAAGGCCGCGTGGCCTCTCAAATGGAAATTGCCGCGGCCGGTTTTGTAGCGACAGCTGGATATAGAATTAAATACCGACGTGATAGAATCTCGCGCGAGCGTACGAAGAGGAGAAAAGTCAGCGGCTTTCCGGAAATTGACCGGAAGTCGCGGCGAGAGCGTACTCGCGCGAGCTCGAAGCCGAGCCGACCGAGATTGCCCGGGTTCTTTCTTCTCGATCGCCGTTGTTTTTTTCCGCGGCGGAAAATATTCCGCGTGAAAGGGTGCGCCGGCCAGAGAAAGGGGGACCTACACGCGCCAGCCACTCGGCGAATGATGCACGGTGAAATGGCTGTTCCAATTAAAACTGTTCATTAACGGACGGTGAAGGAACCTCGTGTCCGTGTCGGAGCCTCGGGTAAATATGGCCGACGTTTCTTTAAGTCTCGAAAATTGGGTGACTCGGTGAATAATAATTTGCTAAACGTGCCTAGCAGAGGAAAAACTTGCCGCGTATTTATCTCTCGACGCTTCGTTAAACCTTCCTTCTCCTCCGGCGAGAAATTAAGCTTGAAATTCGCGCTTCGGGCTGCAATTTTCGCAGTTTCGTCGCACGATCGACGCGATTGAACGAATTTTCGCGAGTATCACGGCGTCGCGTCGCGTCGTTCAACGCGGATAGAACGAAGGGCTTTACCTGGCTCAGCTCCCTCTCGTCCGTCAATTTCTCCGTGGATAAGCGAAGGCAGAGGGGTGCGCAACGAGACGAAGATATTTATAAGCCACCGATGAAAAATGCGGCGCGATGCTCGAGGGACCGCGGAACGCAGGCTGTCGTTTATTCCGGGGTTGGCGGTCGGAAATGCGTCGGAATCGCTGGCACGATCGCTAACCACAAACGAGGCGAGACATTCTCCGAGATAAAACGTTGTTTCACCGATCCGGGAGTCGGGTTTCGCGTTCGCGGAAGCTCCAGTGACGCGGGGTTACCTCCCGATTGCGATAGATCGACCAGCACCGTCGAAAAAAAAAAATTCCCGAGCACGAGCCCAACGATCGGTCCAACTCTCGACGGAAGGTTCTAGGAAAGGTTTTATTCCTCGTTCACCGCGGAGATTTGGCGCCGGGCATCGGCATTGGACGTCGTTAATATCGAAGAATTTTAACAAGTCGACTGTATCGCCGAAAGCTGCGTTACTTTCGCATTTAAAGCAGTTTAGCTTCGAATATAACACCACGGGAGAATTGGAATTTGAAAGTGGCGGATTATACGCTGGCATTTTTACGTCGACGTTTTAACGAAGCGGGGAAATTAAAGCGGAATAGGAAATAATTTTCCGTATATATCCGCGGCGATAAATTCGATCGGTTTCGGCTATAGGTCAATTAAACATCGACAATGCCTCAATTTAACGAGGGAAATTCTCCGGGCTTAACCGCGGTTCGGCTCACGGCTGTATAAGCCGCGTTAAAATATCTTTCGAACCGCGAATAGATCACGCGGGGTCCGAGAAACGCGTAATTAAGAAACTTCTCGCATCGTGGTGGCTGCTTTAATACGGGAAAAGTAATATCTGGAGGAAAATCTTGCGAGCTAGCCTGCTTGTAACTCAACGTCCAAACTTTTCCCTTGTCATTTTACTGGAACGGCGGCCGTTCAGGTATCGCTGGGAAATCGAAACTCGCGGTTAGCATTGCGCCGAAGAGCTTCCCTTGTTAAAAGACACCCTGTCGTTCGACGAGGAAAGAAGATCGAGACCTAACCCTCTGATCCACGAGCGTTTTGTGGTCACTCGCTTGGCGGGCGCACCGCGGCGTAATTAAAATAATTAGTAGAAATAATCTCGAGTCTAATAGCACGGCGCGCTTAACGAAGGAGTCGGAGCCGTGCCTTTATAAATGCCAGCTAGCCATAATTAAAACGCACCGCCAGGGCAGCACTTGAATCCGAGGTACGCGGCCTGCTCACGCACTTCTACCCGCTTCAAGAGCTGCCTGGTAACTCTCTCCCGCTTCTCTCTACCGCTTTCTTCCTATCTCGCGCAAAAGATTTTTCCTCAGTTGAATGAAGCCCGTCGCGGGTGAACGTTCTCGGGTAACATTTCCCTGGCCACTTTCCTCTCGCGGCGGTCCATGTTTCCTCGGCTAACTTATCCTTTCGCCGGTCCACTAGGAGCTCTAGTCCCTCTAGTTCCTCCCACCAAAACTTCCTCGTTCCGACGAAAGCAAATCTTTCCTTTCCCCCGATTACGTTCTCTCGCGCGATACTCCGCGGAAAAATCCACCATTATCTTGTTTACGCTGCTTACGGTGTTTATCTGGATGGAAGTATTTGTCGCTCGTTATGCAGAAGCAGGTATTCCTTGAAGAGATAACGCGGCTAAGGTCGAGCGATTAATCGCAAGCATCCTCCACGAAAGTTTCCCCTCGATGATGCGTCGATTCCGAATCGGTTAATTAGGAAATTTACCGGAAGGTATTGTCACAGGTGTTGATAGGAGGCGGTCGCAAGCGGTCGTAGGCCGGTGGGGCAAAGACGCGGTGAGCTGTGATCACGTCTGATGTCACGAGCGGGCTTCCGATTACAATTGTAGCGTAAAATGACCGGATTCCAAAGGGTCGGAGGCTAGGATTCCGAGGGCAGGTACCTGGCGTCAAACGGAATTCGCGGCGCGTCCGTCAGATCGAGGCGCACCGAGGCTAGGTTAATGCTGTTTAGATGGAACAAAGCGGTGGCGAGGGTAGGAAAGGGAAGGAGGCCGGAGCTGGCTAGCGATTTTCCTCGGTCGTTGGCATCGTCGTTGGCATCGTCGCCGAAAGACGCTTGATGCGCGTGATTCATTCGGTCGGAAAGGAAAAATCGAAAACGCTTAACGAGCCGTGCTCGATTTCCGCGGCTCTATGCTACACCGAGCTGTTGATTGCGCAGCGGCCTAAAGCGCCGAGCGTTTGCTAACAGCCAGCCAAACGTGGATCGTTAGCAATTATGCTTTTTTTCATCCACTCGAAATTAAACCTCCTCTTTATTTTTCCTTCTTCCCGAGCTCTGATTTCGCCAGTCTCTCTTTTTCCCGCTCTATTTCACCCTCGACCGCCGGTTTTCCCGTTCGTCTGCGTTTCCCTTCGCAATGGTAAATACCAGCCTCGGTCTCGTTCTACGCATGGACGATAATTATCCGGGCTATTTGATCGTTATTTTTTCACCGAATCTCCGGGTCGCTGTTTCTCGATAGGACCGCTCCGAATTATCGATGGAGGCTGCGTCGTTGGAGATCAACCCTCGTAAAGGTGTCGGCGAGTCTGGATTCTAATTACCTAACGGGAACCTGTAGCGAGGGAACGACGCGTAGCCTAACTGCGTCGGTCGTCCCGTTATTACGGAAATCTCTTCCACGGACATGGCATAGTTTCCAATACGACAATGAGGAGGAGCAAAGCGCGCACGTAGTTTCGGTTTCGCGTGCCGTTTTCGACCGCCGCTGGGAATACCCCCAAGTTCCAACTTCGATACTGTCATTCCCGGCTATACCACGGTATAGTTGGAGCACTGGCGTTTCAGTGCGATCTCGGCCAACGAAATTATAATTACACGGCGTAGAATTTACCACGGACGGTTCCCGTGATGTTCGTCGGAGAGTTCGCGAGCGGGATTTTTCCTCGCGACCTAGGGAAAAAGCGGAGGAAAGCGTGCGAGCGGCTTCGAGTTTGCTGCGCCGAGGAATAAAGCGCGAGGCTTTCGTGACGGCGGAATCGTTAGATTACCGCGAGGCTAACCTAATTTCGGGCTTTTAAAGGCTGCGGAGGCGATTTGCATAAACGTTCAGACGCAGCCGAAGTTTCCGCGCGGGAGGAAATCGCGATCGATCGGAAAGACCGGGTCGCTACGCAACGTCGGCGAAGGGAAAATTAGTTTCACCCACGAGAAAAGTCGAAAGGGAAGCATATCCGAACCAGATATTCCCGTCGCGGAACCCGCTTTACGATCTTCTTAACCGAATCAAAGGAAATTCGATCGAGCCGTTTGAAAAACGAGAACGACTCGCGTCGAGCGCAATGTACCTGCATTTCCTTCCAATCTCCGCGAGGTCAGGGTAAAAGGCTCGAAAAGATACTGCATAGACCGCCCACCTTCCTTCCCATCCTTCGGTCGTTCGTCTTCGCCTACCGTTCGAACGGAAACCCCTCGAGAGTCCGAACTTCCAGATCGAATTCGCGCACGCTATCTTCCTTCTTCCTCTATCCTTCTTTCTTTAGTCTCGCATTCGTGCCATCGGGATCAGAGGGCTCCGAAAGATAGGCGAAGTCGCGTAATCAAAAAGCCGTTGTTTATGGCACGCAAACATCCCTTTGACTCGGCTGACCCGTGCAAAGAATTAGCCTCTCCTGCTGATCTTTCTCCTTTGTAGAAAATTCCACGGTTGCCTTTGCCAGCGCACCGTGAGATAAACGCGCCTGCGTCGTTTACCAGACCACCTTTGGGCAATAGCAAAGGCGGCTGCCGGATTTTTTTCGACAATTTTCCCGCGTAATTAGCCGGCGGTAATAAGGATTAAACGCGTTGCGGCCGGAAAATGTAATTTCCGGATTGGAAAAGTTGCAGCAATGTTGATTGCGCGCCGATGATAGGAGATAACGAACCGAGAGTACACAACCGCGTTAAAAAGTTATCGTAATATTTTCTAGAACGTCGGTTCGCTCTGGCTCGTCTGCCGCGAGCATCATCCGGTTTCCATTCCCGGCCGATTGATTCGCGATATTGGCGAAAACCCCAGTAAGCTTTGATAAATAGAATATTACACGATTAATAACGAGAACATGGCGGAAGTACAAATGCACGCGCGTTGATTAATAAAATATGCATCGCGTTATCGATACGTTGTAACGTACAGCCAATTATTCGTTACAAAATTGACGAGATTATGAAACGAATTTATCAATGAAACGCGCAATGTCAAAATTGATAAACCGAATAATTATCCGACAGTGGATAACAGGAGGAAGGGGAAAATTCGACAAGGATCTTTTTATCTGCGTCGAAAGTGTATCGGGGGGTAAAGCCGATTACGCTTCAAAAGACACGCGCGACGCGTAAACCGCGTTGATCGACGCCGAGGATTTTCTTCACCACCTGCCTGTTCCGCGTTACGTAATAAAACCAAGAGCTATGCTCTGGGTACTCGAACGTCGCGGAAGCGATTAAACGGGAAAATACGGAAGGAAAGAAGGGTGAAGAGGAGAGGAGACGGATCGTCGATTAGAGGGAAGGTAGAGAAGGAGGAGAGAGGGATAATATGAAAACGACAGGAAACACGTACTTTCGGGGTTCTCTTGGAGTCAACCGCAGACACCGAAGAAATTAATCGAATGCCGCGGAAACATTAACATAAAGAGGCGAGAGCTCGCGTCGGCCGGAGGCTTTGAGGCGGATCCGGCAAAGCAGGCCTCCGCGTTTCCCGCAGTTTTAATGAAAACTGCCTGGGATTAATTAATTTGCGATAAAAGAGAGGAAGCCTCCCCCGTGATGAAGTGCGCTTTATATAACGCTGCGCCGTAACCCAGAGCTCGTAACGACCATTTATTGTGCAAGTTGGAGAATCCTTAATGGTTGGCGCAATTAGCGATACCGATGGTGCGTGACACTCGCACGTGGCGGCCGGGACCCGGCCTCTGCCAGCTAGACCGGTTAACGGTCGTCGAAAAAACTGCCGATGATCGATTTAACCGTGGCCAGCGCGCCGGTCGTCGCCGCGACGCCGTTAGAACGAAGCGCGATGCCCACGCGGCCGTACCAACGGCGACAATCGGTGTGGATGGCGTCGATGGCGTCCACGGGATCGATCGATGCATCGTCGCCGGCACGATAATTACGGAGATTGCACGCGATGAAAATAGAGGGGCGGAAAATGGTGGACTGGAAGAGAAGAGAAGAGAAGAGAAGAGAAGCGAAGAGAAGGATGCTTGTTTCGTTCTCGGTCCACGCGGATGTTTGCAGCTGGTCGACTCGATCGGCTGGCCATGAATTATTCGCAATTTTTTAGCCAACGACTTTGCCGGAGGATGGGATGCCGAAACGATATCGGTCCTCGATAACGCGCCACTCGATCGGTGATCGATGCGCTGCTCGGTATTCCGTTTCTACTCCTTTTTCCCGAACCAGGCCATATCCGTCCGGCCGGGTGTACCGCGTCGCGATTTTCACCATCGATCGGCCGAAAAAATTCGAATATTCGATTAGCCTCCGTTACATTCTCCATGCACGCACGGTCGTGCTGCCGGAATGCAAATCCGAATTACGGCTAGGGATAAACGCGGAGAGCTCGCGGCGCGTGGCTCGGCTCGATAAACTCCTTTTCTTTATAGTTATATTTTTCTTGTTTGCATATTAAACGACGCGGGACCCGGCCAGGCGCTAATCTCCGCTTACGCCGTTGGAATTCTTAATGATCGTGCGTCGGCCTCCGTCGGAGGAATTGCGACTATTTCGAGCGCGAGGATCGCCACGGCTCGCGGCCGTTATTTATGCCGCTGGTAAAAAGCCCCGCGCCACCGAATCGTCCACCAGAATCTTTTCAATTAAAACCACCCTCTGAATTAGAGCCTCGCGCCAACCTTTCCTTCCACGCGATAACCAACCTCCGTTCTATCCGTTCCATGCGGAAATGGTACAATTTTTATCGAAACTCCCGTGCTTTGCATTCCATCCAGTCCTCCTTTCCGCGCCTGCAACTCCCGTCCCCGTGTTTAGACCCTCGAAATTCCTCCTTCCCCCGAGTTTCCACCAACTTTCGCCGCATCGATCCCGGATCTCGCCGATAAAAACTTCCCGCGACACTGTTTCGAGCGAAAACCATCCGAGAGAGCAAACGGGACGTGCACCGCCGTGCCTTTTTATTTCCACGCTTCGAGGCGAGCTCCGGGCGAGCTCGAGGAATCGCAGTGGCTGGTAAACAAGACCGGTGGCTGCGAGAAAGATAAACCGCGCGTGGAAACGGTATTTTCATTAACAGCCGATGGTTATCGGCCCCCGATAAGGCTCGAACGTTCTCGAGATCGAAACTAATCGCGCTGTAGATCGCGACACGTATCTCTCGGGTCCGGCCGCCTGCTTCGATACACCTCTGGAAATTCCAAGCAGCGTATTCTAATTTCTTCTTTCGCGATACTCGGGGAAACTGGAATTGCATTTTCACGAGATAAAGAGGAATGTAGGACGCCGGTAACTTGGCCGCAAAAGGTGGAAAAGTAACGCGTTCGAATACATTTCGAATATGCAAACCGCGACCGCGAGACAATGGCCGCGGAAGCTTTGAATTCGGGGAAAGCGAGGCTCATAACAGGAAGCAAACTCGAGGTTAGAGTCTTCGGGTCGCTAGACCAGCCGGAACCGCATATTCCCAATGCAAAACACCTCTCCTCTCCTCTTCGCTCCTCCTCCTCCTGCGCCTCGTTTGAATAGATCCGCATTCTTATTCTCTGTTTCGTTTAACAGCCATCGTAAACTGCGGATTCTCATTCCGGATATTCCCCGGGCTTGTTTCCTCGGTGTACGCGGATTAACCGTGTGCAGTTTATAACTAAGAATTAATAGAAGCCAACTTATATCGCGCATTTGCTCGAACGAAGAATAAAGATCTGCTAGGAAGATGGGAAATCGGGCCGATTGGAAGGATGGGAAACGGGGACGGGGTGTTAAAAGTAATAGGATTTAACCGGAATTTATTGTCATCTCGGAGAGAGCAAAACATTATGCAAATGTCCCTTTTTGCCCGTGCGAGATGTACTCTTTAAATCCCGGATAGATCGCCGGGGGCGCGATATTTTATGCCGGTCGAATCTCGTATTTTTCTGGAAAACGCGCGGCAGGCTTTGTCGAGCCGTGAATACGGCGAACAAAAGATCGCGCCGGCCGGCAGATTTATGAGATTCGCGCAGCGGTGACAGTTACAAAAATAATTCTAGAAATAGCGCGAAATACGGTTCGCTCGCGTGTCCGTGACAGATTCGAGGTCCGTGCAAATATTGACCGTGTTCGCGACGCGTTCGACGCCTAACCTCTCGGTCCCGCCGCGCCATGCCGCGCCGCGCCGCGTCGCGACGCGACCAGCTCTGACACGGAAAATAGTCGGCCCCGGCCGGGGCTATAGCTTGCATCGTTGAACGAATTACGGCTTAATTGAAACCGGTTCTTAAATCAACTTACCGGACCAAATTGCCACCCGAACTGGAAGCTGTACCGGGAAACGAGCAAATATTTTCGGACGAGGAACAATTGCGAGCGAGCAGAGGACAGCAACGGAAGCTATAAAGCAATGGCTACTAATTTAATACAGACACGGCAGAGTGGAACCGCGATAGCACGACACTGAGGCGGAACGGTAAAGTGGCTCGGCAGGCTCGTAATGGCTATGCAAACTATACCTACAGTTTACAAGGGGAAATTTAATTCCGGCCGAGGGCTCACCAAGATGCTATAGCGTCCTTTATTAATCCAACCTTGCAATTCATACCTCGCGAACAGTTACCCTTTCTCTCGTTCCTCTCGTTTCACCTTGCCCCCGCGTTCTTTCCTCCAATCACGCTCCATCGACTCTGCTCGAACAGCGGCTAAACTCGTCTCAGCCTCGAATCCGTCCCAAGATCGGTGGTCGGTTGGTTATTTAAAACCGAGCGGAATCTCGCGACGATAACGAGGGACACGATCGACCCCGGGAATCCGCCGGTGACCCGGAACCAGCCTTTCCCGCAATTTTCCCCTAATTTCCTGATCACGCGACCGCGACTCACGAGAAAGCCTTTTTCACGGAAAGATGAAAGGTTCGGACGACGTGCCCGCGGGATGAAATCGGTCCGAGTAATTAAATTAAAACCCGGGAAGAATTTGAAAAGGAATTCAAACACGGACTCGCGGTTCGCCGGCAGGTCAAATAATCGGCCCCAGTTTCTCTCGCCGGAGCTTCTTCCGCTCGCTCGCTCGCTAGCTCGCTCGACGTTCACGGTGATTCGTTAATCGCGTTAATAAGATTCAATTGCGAGAAGACGAGCACGGATCGTTCGAGATTCAGCTCCGAAGTTGTAAAACCGGGCAATAAAGCCCCGCGTACCGACATCCATTATTTTACAGCGCTCCAGATTCGGCGGGAGGTTCGAAAGAGTGCTGGCACAGGCTGCTCGGGTTATATAACCCCATAAACCCTTTGTAGAGGGTTGCCAGAACGCCAGCTGGGTAATCAAAGACTAATACGAACCAGCTATATATCGTCTGGCAGATTATATCACGTAAGGCGTTGGATCTAGATCTCCTAGGCTCTGATGAACCGAGTTTCCTTTTCCACTTTTATGCCCGAAACGAGTCATCACCGCGATATTAATTTCCTAATTGAATTCGCAGCAGCCGCTTATAACTTATACGCGAGAGATTCGTTCGAAAGGTCGAGTGGCTGCTCTTTCGGATACGTATCGTTTGACCAACGGATCTAGGTCGAACGGAGCGAATCGAAACGATCTCGACGATTGTTTAAAATTTTCCGAGTGTGTCTCGCGAGAATCCTCTCGCTCCCGTCGATTCGCGTTCCATCCGGAGCAGAAGGTGAACGATCGCGACAGATTCTGCCGGAATTAGCTAATTAATTGGCCGGCCGCGGGAAGAATTTTCCAGCCGGTCCCAGAGAGTTTTTTCTCGCGGCAACTTTGGACGGCCGGCCCCGTGGCGGTCGTAAATCTCGCGACCGCGGTTCGCATATAAATTAAAGACATCCGGTGCGTATCGCGTCGAGGCGCCGCGGCGGCTGCTCGCGCTGGTTATTTGCATTTCCGCGTCAGCCGCGGAAACATATGGCACCGATAGCGGTCCTTACATCGACGTCGATGACTTATTCCACGAGCCTGTCGTAAAAGTCCACGGACACTGGCACCCTTAACTGCCGCGGAATGGCTTCCTCGAGGAGAACCCGGCCTCGCTGTCTGGTCCACCCCCCATTTCATCCCGGCATGTCAGCTTTCGGACGAGGCTCGGTTGATAAAGCGGAACGACACGGTGACGGAAAATTATGGCGGTCCTTGCGGCTAAAAGCGATACAAACTCGCGTTCGTTTTAACAGCCGAATAAAGTATACTCGTAGGATGAAATTGAGCCGTGGGCGAGGTTAATATTTCACGGTTGCCGTTTGACAGATACTCGAGTTTAGTCAGTCGTTAGAAGCTGTTTACGGCGTCCCGGCATACCTCCGCGGAAATTGGGCCAGTTTTACCTCCGCGCAGTCGGCCATTTTCAGCCGCTCTAATTGCTCACTCGAAGGATCGAGTTCCAAGTTAAATTCGTCTTCCTTAATTGGCGAAAGTTTTAGATAATTATGGAAGAATTAAAAGCGAACCGCGCGCCGGTATCGGTGGAAACGGATCGCTCGTAACTGTAAGAGTTCCTCGGAGAAGGAACCGCTGTTTATTCGACGTTTCCGACAATCGCCGACTGAAAGCCTCCGTAGCATTCTAATCGATCGATCGCTGCCGTTGCATAATTAACGAAACGCGATAACGAACGGGGCTCGAGATGACTCAGAACAGCAGACGAAAATAGATCCTGGCGGATGGCAAGTTTGTTCGATTCAGAGAGCACCGAGAGAAGGTAAAACGCCACGATAAACCCTTCCCCGAGATTGCCAACCTTTTTCCCAACTTCTGCCACGATAATTGCGTAATAGGTTTACGTCGATTTCAGCCCTAATTAATATCCTCTTTGGCGAAGTTAGCGGCGAAGATATACCGTGAATTAAGTAATCTCCCTCTCTCTTTCTCTCCGAGAAAGAGAAGGAGAAGGAGAGGTTTTTCAACTGGCCGAGTCGTCTGGCGCTCGATACGAGCGACGAGAAAATAAAAGTCGGCCGACCACGATACCGGACCGGGCTTCTTTTTTATATTTTCACGCGGTCTCTATCCGCTGCTTGTTAACTTTTCAATGCGCCGGTGATTCGAGCGTGGAATCCGATAACATCGGCCGCGGAGATCAGAAGACCGGCGCTAATAGCTCTAATTAATCGGTTTTTAATCGAACAATAACTCGCGTCGCAGGTCAGGTCGAACGGTGGATCGACGGAATGTTGAAATTTTCGCGCGATAGAAGCCGACCGACCGTGGGAGAATCGATCGGCGAGAATCTGGAAGCTGGTGTACTACTCGGTTGCCGGTCCACGCGTACGCGAACGAACGAAGGCTACTTGCGAGATTGATCGATTGCTCGGCTAAACGTTCCGAGGTTTTAATCACAGTGTTGATCTTAATAAAAGTTACGCGATAAGAGGTGAGCCGCTTTTAGTAGCACGATTAATTAATAAATCCCGTCGAGGATAATGATGATTGAATTCACCTTCCACCGGGAAACTTGCACTCGTTGCACGTAACGATGATTTGCATTTTCTCGAACCGCTCGGCCGCTGCCGGGGCAAGAATTCTAAATTGAAACCGCCGGCCCTGAATCCCGGAGATAACTCGCGGCTCTGTGATTTTAGACCAGGAATTTAACGATACGCAAAGGAACCCTTTCGCCCGCTTCTTTTTTTCTCCCCTCCCTGCCTCCGAATTTGCTCTAACATTCCTCTCTCGTTATCTCGCTCGTTCCCGAAAATATCCGCCGACCGTTTTTCTCCTCTGGCCGCGAACGGAATTGCAACGGCGGGCAAAAATCGGGAATTAATCCTGCAGATTAAACTCCGAAAGATGAGCGAAACGCGGTATTTTCTTGACCAACGTTCGCGGGATCGATGACGTCCTCGAAAAGCAAGAATCGATAACGCGGCCGCGGATTCAAATTAACTTGTTTGCCAGCATCGAGCAGCAGCATTTTTAGTCGAGTCTCGTTAACAAGATCAAAGGGATACGAAACGATAATGATTTTCGTAGTTTCCATTAGCGAACGAATATACCCTCTCGACGAAGCCGGGATTATTACCGAACGAGAAGCAGCCAGCTTTCGTTCGTAAATACAATTTTTAATGAAGAGCGTAAATGCTCGACTCTTTCGAGCTCGCGCGTGAAGATGTAACTCTCTCTTTCTCCCCCTCTCTCTCTGGAACTTTACATTCGAAAGCTCTGGAATCGTTACATATTCCGCGCAGATTCCAAGGAACCTCGGCTGGATCTCTTCGACCGATTCACGCTGCCGAGCAGAGGGTCGATGAAAACGCGTTATCGCGGCGGAAATCGGACGATTTCCGGACCGGTGCCTACGTCACGCGCATATAAAAGAGTTGAGCCGGATGTATCACGGATTTTTTCATGCGGAACGAAAGGGTAGCCGTGAGCTGAGCCCTCGACTTCGCCCGGCCGAGTTTTTCCTCCCTCTTCTCTCGCTTTCTTTCTCTCCTTTTCCTTTTTTTCCCCCTTTTTCCCCGTTTTTTCTTTCCTTTTTTCTTTCCTTTTTTTTCGTCAAAGAAACCTTCCCCCGTTCAGCTGAAGAGGAGATCGTTTGCCACGAAGATAAGCAGCGTGGAAGGAAACAACCGGGCACGCGATAGGCGTCCGAGCATCGCGCGTCTATCGCGACCTAAATCTGAAATGGACCCGGATCCTAGGGAACGCGAACGGACCACCGGCCATTTTTTCGTTAATAATGCCCGCCACTCCGAGAACACCAACGGGACAAGGGACCTCGGGTCCTCGACCAGTTGATCTCGACCGTTGATAGAAACTGGTCCTCTGGCCGTGGCAGGCCGTGATGGACCATCCGCAGCCACCCTGCAACCAGCTGAAACGCTTGAAAGGCTGTGCATATAGGGACGCTCTTTGGGGATTGTTTGGAAGCTTGAAAAGGATTTCTCCGGTCTCTAGAGACCGAGAAAGCCGCGGCTCTGAGAGTTTGACCAGGTTTATAATTCCGAGGCTACGTTTGTTGCGTTGTTTCTTAGAGAGCTCAAAGCGTGCGTAGGTTTACCTTCTACTTTGTCGCGCCATCTTCCCGATCTCGCACACAGACATCCCGCTTTCGTTTTGTCACACCTTTTTCCTCAACTTTAATCTGTAATATCCGTTGCAATATCCGTGATTCTTAGAGAGTTTACTTTGATGAAAGCGAATCCGTAATCGAAGTTACTCTGTCGCTCTTCGTTTTTCTAGAGGCCCGCGATATTTTACTAAAGCGAAGTATTGCATAAAAAGCTAAGAACAGTTAGGTTATATGGGCTTTATTTTTTAACAACTTGACGTTAACCTCTTCGCCTGTAATATTGTTTGAGACCCGTGGCAAGGAAATCAGGCGAAACGCGAGTGTTATGGCTGAGAGGCGTGGTTCGTAGATAGAGCCCAACGTAAACATCGTCAGGCTCGAAGAGGCCCGAGGTTAATTTTCGTCCATGTTTTTCTGTCTCACGAGTCGAGACTCGTCAGTTACGTGTTATTCTTCGTTGCGTTTGGACGAAACGACCCGATCCTACTGTTTCGTTATGGCACGCGCCATCGGCACTTAAATCGTAGAGCCAGGTAAGCTGGTGAATTGAAAAGTCGTTCGTATATATGCATCGAATGCATAATTTATAAAATCCCTTATAACTTTGCGATTAATGCAAGAAAGTGCGCGAAAACATATGCGTGTTATACGTGTAAAGAACGAGGCCTACCGGACGATGACTTTGGCGTGGATTACGCGCGACTACGGCCCTGTTGAAGCGAGAATCGTTTAATGGATATTAGAGGAAAAGTTAAAATTTGTCGTGTTATTAGCGTTTGTCGCCGCGGTCGATTTAGTCGAGAACGAAAGTTCGCTTAGGCGAGCGATGAAAGGTAAAGGTACGAAGCGAGCCAGGAATGGATTCTTACGGGAAAAAAGGGTTGGAACTTTCAACCCTTTGATCGTCATTAGAGGGGACGTTCGACTGGCGTCAGAGCGTTGGCCGTATCGCGCAGAAGGGTGGTCGCATCGATCAGGAAACAATTTCGAATCCGGTATTTCCTGTAAAATAAATCACTTGGCGACGTCGTCGTGGTCTACCATTCTTGAATCGTATTCGTCCAGCGAAATTTTAATCTCCGTCAGCCGTGTGGCGTTTATAAAGCGAGAAAGTAAAAAAAGATTCGAAAAAAATACATCCCCCTTCTTGGCTGCTTTAATAAATTTTTCTTAATTAAATTTCACTGCAACTCTACGCGGAGTAATATACTCGGGCCGCGATCGCGGCGGTTCCGTGTCGCGAAACTCCCGTTAACATTTGCAAATTTCCCCGTATGATTCCACGGGATCTGCCGGCTCCTTTGCAAACGGCGGAAAATTTAGCCAACGGTGTCCCGCAGAGGTTTGCGCGCCGATTCGAGGAAAATTTCACGGCCAGAAACGAGGGCGAACTTCTAATGAGCGTGAATTTTTCGACGACAACGCGGAATGACGTGTCATTAGCGCTAAACGAGCGCAAATAAAAAGGGGCACCGTGTCTCTCGAATGAATTTAGCATGGAAAACGAAGAGGTTGAATACACGTGCTGGCACGTGTTCAGAGAAGCCGGCAACTCTAGCGAGTAATTAACACGCGCGAATTGAAACGTACAATTCAACGCACGATGGAAGAAATTTCGTTTAAAAGAAAGATTTTCCTTGCGTCCCCCGTTCAACCGGGCGCCCGTCCATCTTTTTCTTCGATCTCGGTCGCATTTGAGCCACGCTTCGGGATATAAAAGTTTAAATTACAAATCGCCCGCTGGAAGCTTTAATTAAAACTCGCTTAAATTTGCGCGCGCATGAAATGAATTTTTAAGCTCGAGCCTGACACCGGCCACGTTCAAATTATAAATTAATTCTCGCTTGCAAAACAGTTACCACCTAATTACGTTAATTATTTCCCCCGCAGCTGTTTCCCGTTGCTCGCGGAATTCAATATTTTTGTCTTTCGCGGCATACGGTTTTACGAGGGTCCTTTCCGCGTCCCCTCGTTGACTTTATCGCCCCACAATATTTCTTTCGCTGATCCGTCCACCGAATCCCGGAATTATCGCTGTAACTTCTAGTACAACTTTCGACTACTCGATTCCCCCCGAATCGATGGATGCGGATGAACATTCCGCTCCGTAAATAACCTCGTAGGAATTTTATAGAGAGAGAGAGAGAGATGTAATTTCAACGGGAGCTTCCACGAGAGACACGCGGGTCAAAATCGAATCACGAACGGCCAAAGGATTTCGCGAAGGCCATCCTGTTTCGAAAATCCCTTGCAATCTAACCGGGAATCCCGGATGCTCGGTCTCCCGGTCGCGAAACAATCCTGTTCGTTTCTAACGACGATCCTTCGCCGAGGGGGATATTTCTTTTTCTCCGCGCAAAGTCCTGCCATTATACCGAAACTTTCCCATTGGATCGCGCGCTATCGGACGCGAGCCTGGCAAACACGAGAATTATCGAATTATGACGACCAGGGTATAAAAAGAACGGATAACGAGGCAGGCCGAACTATCGGGTTCCCTGAGCCGGAAAGGAGCCAGGATTAATTGGACCGTGCGCACAGTCGGAGCTCGATCCTTGGAAAGGAACGATCGCTCCCGTACCCGATAAACCTCCGAGCCTCGAGTTTCCCGGAAATCCCGTTGCTTATTTAGAATCGCGATTGACGACGCCGACTTCTTTTACGATAGAGCCGCGAAACGACGAGATTATAACGAAATTCCATGCAGAGAAAGAGAGAGAGAGAGAGGAGAGAATTGTCTACTTAGCGACTCCCGCGAGATCCTTGGTGCACCGGCCAGCAATTCGACGGACGTATCGAATGCCAACGAATACGATTTCTTCGGGCTTTATAACCGCGTCGTATGGTTCGGTGGAACGAGGCCGGAAAAGGTTATTCCTAACATCGAGGAGGTGGAGAGGAAACGTGGGCCGATCCTTGGAAATTTACTGGACAAGGACTCAACGTCGTCGGACTTAGGAAGTTTCGAGGGATATCCGCAGTCCTCCGGCTCCCTGTTGCACTGTAAAATCGCGCCGGAGTGTACGTAATCCATCGAGATTGCGGGTCCGTCTCGGATTTACGAGAGGAAGAGGAGGAGGAGGAGAGGAGGCCAGGAGAGAAAGAGGGAAAGAGGATGATACGGAGAGAGGGGACTCTGTGGCGTTTCTGCTTTTACAAGCAGATTGGATCCAGTCCTTCCAGGATTTCACGCCTGCCTAGTCAGGATCGCGAGACGCTACCAGTCCTGTTTCCTAAGCCCGAGCTTTCACCCCCTCGCGACCACCTTCCGGGGAAAGTCGAGAAAATTTCCACCACTCGTAAAGTCCGCAGATATACCCTGATCGCGACGAACGGCTGTGGTCCGTGAAGACCGTGTCCCTCGGCAACGCTCCAAACCTTTTTTTCTCAAACGTCCTCCTCTCTCTCCCGTCTCTCTTAAGGTCGCAGGATAGAGAGAACCTGGCCGTTTTTAAGCGATCCCGTTCGATGTCGTTTGGTCGAAAGCTGTAACAAGTGTCACCTCGAGATCCGAGCGGCGAAGAAGCGATATCGATGCGAGAACTCGGAGATATTTGAAATCGGAATAGGGTCGGCTGATCGAGAGGCAAATAACCGGTAAGTCTACGTGTATAAATCTAGCTCACAAACACCTGGATCGACGAGCTTTGGCTATAGTCCCGGATGATTAAATTTCAACACGTAACAGAGATAAGGCCGCCAAACGTCTCGGAACGCTCGGTATCGATCTCGCCGCGAATACGGTTAAGGCTGTACAAATTTATCAATCGCGATGCAGACAAATTCCTTCAGTCTAGCAGACACTTGTCCCGATTCGAATCCGCGTGTCACGTGGATTTGCCAGAGCCACCGCTCACGATGAAATAAATTACAAGGGTAACAACGAGATTCGATCTCGTCCACCGGTGGCAAAACTAATCGGAGTTACGTCGTGGAAAAATCGTGTCGAAGTGCGCTCTGATTTTATTAACCGTTGCGCGTGATGATATATACACACGGTGACGTGGATCTGGCGTTGAATCCCTGATGAAATCGCGCATTCATTCGTGCCAGAGCCAGCGCCAGCTTTCCTCTGTAAATTTCCCGAAATTATTTTGTAAGTGTCTTTCCACAGAATTTCGACCCCGTAAATTGGCGACTATTCAGTCGGATTACTTAAGAGACTTTCATCAAACACCAATAGTATGAATTACTAACTTACATTTAATGCCTTTGAGAGTTACCTCGTTATTCGTGGTAGTTGAAATCGGTATTTGGGATTGGTTCCTAAAATAGACACACACCTGAGGGCAGCGTGAACTATCGAGAAATCGGACCCCGGAAGTCAGAATAATCCCTCTCTTCCATAACCCTCCGCTTCTTTCGCTCAACTTCTACACGCTCGTTACGATTCTTTGCGAACGATTCAATCGGCGGAGTGTACAAAAACTGCAAAAACACACGCGATTTTCCTCTATTTTTATTCTCGTTATCCCACATTTTTTTACATACCCGTTTTTACATCGCATCTTTCCTCTTTTTTATTAGCAAAATTCCAGTGAAATTTTCTCTACTTTTTTCCCCCTCGCGTAGAAAAGCTTTTTCCTTTTATTCGCGCGTCCGCCAACGCGTTCGGTTTATTAACGGCATTTCGCGTTTATAATCTCCTTTTTCTTCGATTATCTTTCGCAATTATTTGTTTATGAACCGAGGGGAGGAATTTTGCACACGGTCAACAAACGGAGAGAAAACTGAATGTTCCATGCGGTGATAATTATTTCATAAAGTACCCTCTAATAGTTCTTTGCAAAGCGAACTTATAATCGCATTAGAGACGTCATTTTTTATGGATTGCGGTGGAATTGGTGAAACGACGGGGAATAAAATTTTCACGCTTTCCCAGAGAATCGAACCCTAGATATGTCCGTGGCAAGTCGGCTCTCTAGTCGCTTTGCTATTCGGACTTACACTTTGGGTATCTTTCTTTTGCATACATGTAACGTCCCTGTAACAGGTGTTCACGATCCCACATTATTCTACTCTCTAATCGTGTAGAACCTGTGTCGAGCGTTCACGGGGACAGCCATTATTCAAAGCGTATCACAGACAAGGATTGTTTTCAGCGTAACATGGAGGATACGCGGTAGCTACGTGTCGCAATCACAAGATCAGTCGTGCAACTGTACCGTGACACGATCATCGCCACCCGACCTATTTCCCCTCCAAACGTCTACCCCTGTTCCCGGACTTTGGAAATAAAATTTCCACGGCGAGATAACGTCGTCGTGTCGAGATTTCGAAAATCGACCAACGGGTCTTCGGCCATGAAGATTCCATCCAAGTCGCGTCGATGGATGCGAGAGAGATTTTCGTTTCGGCGAACGTTCTCGAAGGAAAGCAAGACACGGTCGACTTCGCTTGTATTATTAATATATGCTCGCTGGAAGACGCATCGGGAAATCAATAGCGTTCACTTGACTGCGAAGTCGTGGAAACACTCGACTCGGTCCAGTTGAAAATTCGCGGCCCCGTTGAACGAACCGGGAGAAAAAGTGGCCGGGTTTCCTTCAACTACCAGGCTAAAAACCGGCTGCTCCGAGGAAAAACGAGCAGCTCCGCGATACCATTACTCACCGCGAGAACGAAAAATACAACGATTATTTCAACTATGGCGAATGTAACGAAAACAAAACACGGCCGAATCGGTAAAGTTGTTTGCTCGGAAATTTCGGTGAATGCCGCTGTTGTACCTAACATGTGAATTATTCGCGTAAAGCATGCGCGACACGAGAGCTATACACGATTCCTCTTCCGTTAACCTCGCGGTTTTATTTCGGGTATAGCCGAAATGTTCGGGGCCGGATATCGGTCGCGTGCTGCACGGAACTGAAATATCTATTAAGGTGTACGTTCCGTGGTTAAAGTGTACTTTTCGTGGCCGATGAATTAATAAGTATCGGTAACTGTAGAAAATTCCGTGGGACGAAAACGGGACCGCTTGGCAAGAATCGCGGCGTCGCGATTTCCCAACTTTCTCCATTAAGTGCCGTAAAAATTCTTCAATTATCGGTAATAAAATCTTGGCCACGACGAGGATGCTCTCCCCGGATCCCGGGTATACTAACTCCTGAACACGGAGCTTTTTATAAGATCCGCGAGCTTAAACGTTCTTTGAAGACGCCCACCGTTGTTCTTTTCTTATAGAGGTATAGCCCGCGCGCTCCGCGGTCGATACAAAGGTTAAAAGTTCGCAAAACAGGATATTAGTCGGTCGTTTTACACCGTGAAACAATCAGGTAGGAAGAAGAAAGAAGCATTAACGAAGAAAGTGGTCTGGCCGGTTTAATGTTTTAACAGCTATATGACCCCCTCTATGGGAAAGTTTAAAAGCTATACCCTTTGAGGTAACTCGAATAGAAGCCTATGTCCGACTAATGATGGTTATTACTACTAGCCCGGGCAAGGTTTTGCGCGTATCGGCATCCCTTTCCCGCCTGGTGTAGGAAAGAGCTAGGACATCGAGTCGAAGGAGCGCACCTCGACGATAAAACACGACCAAGGACGACGCTGGAACTTTTTCGTTTGGCGAGAAAATACGGAATCGACGGAGAGAGAGGGCAGGCCATGAAATAAGAATCATTTCTTCGGATGCTGATAAATGCTTCTCCCGGCGACAGTTTTAATTCACCTTTCCCAAGTTCCCAGACCCTATGGAAGCTGATTTTTTATTTATCCCTAGCTAACGACGTCTGCCATGACGAAGCCATTCGAGAGGAATCAGGGAACCGTTCTCGTCCTTTCGGTGTTGCACTCGGAACAATTAATTTAACCTCCTTTTTCTCCCGCTACGACCGTTAGCAGTTTTTCCTGGCAAATGGAACAAAAAATTTTTCAATTAACGGTATTAATCTACTCGAAATGTAATTCCCTAAGTAAATTCCATCGTTAACGCGGACGTACACGTAGAGTAGCTGGCAAAAATTCCCGCGCAATTGATTCGTTTCTTCGTTGAAATTATTCACGCGAGAATTTCTTATCTCCTTTCTAGAAATCGACGGGACCGTTGCCCTCGATTACCCGACGGTTCCTGTTCGGTTGTTAATTCTTGGAGAAACACGGAAGGAAGGTTCGCGTTGCGCGTCTCGGATCGATCCCGAGCCTGTTACGAGAGGGAAGCCTGAAAAAGATCGCGTCTCGAGCGACGACTCCGCCTATCCCCCCTTCCTATTCCTCCTCCCTTCTCTCGTTTTCTTTTTCTTATTAACCAGAATACACAAATTTTTTCCCTCACGGTAAAGAGATTCGCGTATCAACTTCGTGCCGTCGACGGCCCTTTGAAGAATCCCGAGCAGCTTTCCCATGAATGCCGCGACCGGCACGGATGGCTAACGAAAGGAATATTTTCCATAATTCCGCACGGCGTTTCCTCCCGATGGTATTCGCCGCGTCTAACGCGTGCTTCTCCCAGTAAGAGTATCAAAGGAGCCTCCCGGCCGACCTCAAAGACCGTATGTCAATGCACCTCTTGAATTCCGAGCACCTCTCCTGCTCTACCTTTCATTCTTCCACCTCTTCCAGAATGTTAATCTCACGTTAATTCACGCGTGGCGCTCGCTTTGCACCTGGTAATTAACCGAGAACCGGCTTGTACTCAGTTAAGACGGTGGGAGAGAGAGAGAGAGATCGCTTGCTACCGCCGGAAACAACGCCGAATCCTTGGCGCTGGAGAGACTGGCAATCTTCGGCCGGCTTATTCGGCCCGAGGACATCGAAGTTTGCCAAGGAGCAGGAAAGCGGACGGAAGACGAGAGACGCGCGTTTACTCGCTGGAAATCTGCGCGACGAGCGCCGGCTTTACTCGCGCGATCGCTAGAGACTCGAAGCTAATTATCGCGGGGGCAACGGGGCCGAAATTTCGGCAAGAAACCTCTCGGAACTTGCCGTACAAATTTTCATTGTCATCGTTATAAATTCCGACTCGTAACGCTCCGGCGGCGTTTCGAGGATTTCGAGGAACTGCACTCGCAAAATGAATATGATTAGCTTTAATTTTATGCAAAGAGGTTAAGGAGGTTACAGCCGGCCCACCCCGCGTTTTTCTCCGTCCTGGCCCACACTCTTTTCCCATCTCCCGCTGCCCCACTCCTCGGAAAGTAAGGTTTAACTTTTAATAATCAGGCAGCTGGTATAAGCCGCGAGCTTCATGTCGGCGTTTGTGGAAGCTGCTTTTTGCCCGCGTTATAAGGATTCGTTGCCCTAAGAGGATAATCATGTCCAGTGGCCTGGAAAGCGTTTTTCATCGTAGCTTAGCGGTGTATCTGTGATATTGGATTGCGGCAACGTGAATTACGAGACGAATCTTCCGAAAACTTTCTTCTTCCAAGCTCGGCCGTACGCGAGATTTCCCGCGAGAAATGCGGGGGTGTGCGGTAATTTTGGATTTCTCCGAGGCTATTTCTCTTAGAGAAATTCTCTAACCTTCAGCAAGGATCTTGCGCGATAACCGTCTGAGACATTTCAATTGCCAGTTTCCCGACGCACGAAGAAAGCGCCGAGACAAGCGTCTCGGGGTAGGCCCAGGAAAAGGAGACCGTGCAGCCATCTTTTATTACATTCGGACGTGTACGGAAAGGCTGGCTTGGGCGTGCTGAGCCATTTGCATTCTCATTACCATCGCCGGTGTTATTTAAATAGGTGAACAACTGCGAGCCACTCGGTGGCTCGTTAGACGCTGGCCGGCGTGCTTTGCGCGACTGGCTCGTCTCCGAGTCGGCTGGTTCGACAAGAAGCCGGCTCGCAAAGGTGCGTTTTGTCGGGTAAACATTAAAGGACTAGCAGTTTCGTCGGTTCGTCTCGCGAAGGCAAGCGGGCCTGACAGCGG
>NIJG01000012.1:318086-336981 GCA_002201625.1 Euglossa dilemma | reverse complement strand
CGGGGAGTGGTAAGAAAAGAGGAAATCGTTAGAGCAACAAATGAGAAATTCGGAACGGTCTATCGGAACAATTACGGGAGGAGGGATTCGCGAATATTCCATTCACGCGGCAACGGTTACTCCTCCTGTTCGATCGTTCAAAGGACGAAAGGTAAAAAGCTCTGGGAGGGCAGGGTTAATTGCGCTTCCTCTCGGTGTCGGAGGGGTTGGAAGGGGCTGGAAGATGTCGCAGGGAAGGTCGAAAGGGTTCGGTGGCATCCCTTTTATATTCAACGCAGCGCGCTTCATTAGCGAACGCGGTTTCGTCCGTGCACCGCAACGATTTAATCCGAGCTTGCGCGCTCGCTGTCGCGCCGGAATTCAATTTTCCTGTGGCCTTAATGGACCAAAACGTTCCAGACCGCGGCCCCATGGTCCGTAGCTGGTCGGAGCTGCGACGGGAATCGATGCGCCGTGATCCCGGCGGATCGGTCGAATCGTATGGACTCTGTTCAGATTACGGATCTTCCCCGCTGACCACCGGTTTCCGAGATTTGATCGCAAAGTAATGGAGAAGCTCGCGCGCAGACGTCTGTGGTCGAACGTTCAAGTGGATACAATGAATCAGTCCGTTTCATCCAGGATGTGTGCCCACGGGAAAGAGGATTAAGGACTTGGCTGAAGTTACGTGTATCCGATGCCGCATTCGATCCTGCTTTTTGCTCCTACGCCCGTCATCCTCTTCTGCCATCGTTTGACGAATTAATCAAAATATTCTACGCGAGTTTTCAACGCGCGATCCGTTCGAAATCGAACCGCCCGTTCTGAACATCTCTCCGTCTATCTCGATAATGTTATTCCGATTACGTACACGTTGTAAGTTATTTCGCCGCACGGAATTCTAATAATCCATCGTTGGTGAAACTAGTTCACCGAGCATCGAGAAGTAACGGAGAAGTTTGCACGGCACTCGACGCACTCGGGACGTTGGAGTAGCAAAGATGAGCGGCGTGTATTGCGGGAAAGGCTCGGAGCGTGCCGGATTGATAAGGGATAAAACGGCGGAATGGTGAAGGGATGGAAGTAAGGGAAGTAGGGAAATTGGCTCGAATTCTCGGCCAACTACTATTTATTCCGACACGATGATCCGTGGATAACGCTATACGCGCGGTATTTCGATTCGTTCCCGGGGATATCGGGGAAAAGAGATCGGCGAAAGATGATTCGCGTGACTGGCGTGTGTGTCGATCGATCGCTCCACCGATAACCTAACTTGCCGCTCATGCGTGTAGAGGATCTTCCTCTGTTTCCTAATTCCGACCAGTTTGGAACTTGCTCTTACAACGCAAAGTCAATTCTGCTTTACGAAACTCCGGTAATGGAAGCTCAAGTGCACTTGGGCTGTTCGGGATTCACGGGCGAAATAGAAATTACAGTTCGTTCCGCGGTCCCAGATTCCCGTTCCCCGCGCGATGTTTACCATCCCCGGATGCGCATTTTCTTAAACGCCTCTGCTGCCAAACGATTCCATATCCGGGAACGAACCCCGATTTTTCTCCGTCGCTCGATAACCGAGCAACTCGGATCCACCGACGAAATATCTTCCGCCGGTTCCTCTCGATCCAGCATCGCGCATCAAAATTTCAACTCTATTCCGTTTACCTTTTCCACCCGGGTCGATAAGTTTACCTCCGGGACAATATTCCTCGCTGCGAGACCGAGTTATACGAGTCTGCA
This sequence comes from Euglossa dilemma, assembly GCA_002201625.1. NCBI lineage: Eukaryota > Metazoa > Arthropoda > Insecta > Hymenoptera > Apidae > Euglossa > Euglossa dilemma. Next base: position 335,265 of record NIJG01000012.1, on the reverse strand, counting down.
AAGAACGCTCGAGTATCCCGTACTATAATTTACATTTTCAAAATCTCCGCTATAGATGAGAAACAATTGCCGAAGAAATGCAGCGGTTTCTCCGTCCGCGTTTATCGATTATCGTTCGGCGGAAAAGGAAGAATTGCTCGCGCAAGACGCCGAGTGAAATTCGCGAATAGTCGATGGACCGAACAGGTCGGACGAGATGAAACGATAAACCGAGGGATCTGGAGCGAAGGTGTGTAACAAGGAAAGTATTCAATTTCGCCTGACGCATTTCGACCGGGCGAATGCAGTTTGGAGATTAAGCGTCGCAGCGACGCTTAATTAAATGCGCCAGGAGTGTCTCTCGCGATGCAGCTGTGCTCGCGCTCGCAGAGGAAGCCAGTGTCCTTTATTAAACCCTGCGATATTTCGGTCCTTCCCCATACGAGTCACGCCCGAGGAGAAACAAGCGACGACCAGGCCCCCTTTTCGTATCGTCACACCGCCGCGACACCTGTACGCTTCTCAGAGCATTAATAGCCAGCGAAACGAGGAATGTAATAACATGCCCATTGAGATAGTCACGTGTGTATAAGCCGCACGTGCACGCTACGTTTCGGATGCTCGACCGCGATACACCGAGGTTCCTGCTAAATTGTAATCAAGCTCGAGAAGCTGAAACAACGGACTCGCGCGGCGGCTATAGAGATACGCGACGACCAGCTACGCGCTTTATGCAAAAATCCGGTTGAAGCAGTTGCTCGGGAACGGGAAAGTTAAATAGTCCCCTTTCGGGGTACTTTGGCCGGAAAATTTTTATTCGAAACTGCCTGGCCGACTCGGTCCGGCACGGCTTAAACTTTAAATGCTCCGGAGGCTAGGTTCTTCGGGAAAGTTGCCCAACTCTCCGTTGCCTATTCTACCACCGGGCACCGTCTACCAATCGCGGATTAATGGCCGCGGATTTATCACCGTCCCGGCACCTTTCCTATCTCGCCAGAACTCGAATTCGTAATTTCTAATGCCTGCCAACGACTCGCGTCGGTCTATGGGTCGTATAAATTTTACGGCGCGCCGTTCTCACGGCGAACGGCACGCGAGCAAAGGAGAAAAACCGAGGATACGTATATACGTACACTTGGCGATTTCTCGCTCTCTCGTAGACGCAACTTGGAAAGAAGCACTTTGCCCTAATTACGAAACGAGATCTACTTGTCTGGAACAACGCGGAGGATTACGGGCGCGTGGGGTTCGTCGAAAAAAACCGTGTTAATAAATTGCGCGTCGCGCCGCGTAATCAACGACCGGTAATGATTAAAAACTTGCATTACCCGTGTGCATTAATTAAAAGCTCAAAGCCAAGCAGGCCGGAGGCAATATTGATTTTTCTACTTCGCCGCCGTCTCTGACCTACCGACTAGCCTCCGGTAAGCGCGACCCCTAACAAACTTCTTCCTTCCGTGTTCGTTTCGTGACTCTAACGCGGAACCTAACCGGCGGAGGACTTTACTCGGCGCGTTCATCTCTCGGAGCGAGTCGAACGAACGTCTGACCGAAAATCCTGTCAGCCGATCCGATCCGATCCGGCCATATTTTTCCCAACGTACAGGCCGGTCATCGCAGGCGTCGCGGCATCCGAACCCCAAAGATTTACCACGGACATTAAATTACGAGCGGCTGATCTCGGGGATCAGGACTCTTTGTACGCGCCGAGGGGAAGCAAAGGTGCAGCAGGCGTTGGCTGATATATGAAAGCCGCGATACCGACTCGAATGGCCGCGATATCGTTACGCGGACGACAAAAGGAAAATACTTGGCAAAGTATATATTTGTATTACGCGGGAATAAGTTTGGTTAACCTCCATAACGGTTCGCCGCAATTTTACTAGGTATTTGGAGCCATAAACAGGTCCGCTTTACTCGTTGAATCAGCTGGAGTTCGAGTCTATTTGCCCAACGACGAACGGTTATACTCTGCCTGGACGTTTATGCTCGCTGGCAGCGTATTCGTACCGAGAAGACCGTCTCGTTCTACTTGCTGTGTCAAGTACAGCCTCGCTCTGTATTTGTCTATTCAAGAACGGTACGATTCTACTCGGTGAAATACCCATAGTCGCTGTGTATTTACCCGCTCGCTGACGAACCTATTCCTCCGGTGGAGCACGGTTCGACTTACGCGTCTACTACCCCGCCGGCCCGATCCTCCTGCATTCTCGCCTTTTAATCTAGTTATAAACGATATTTGTCCACGCGATAAGCTCGTTCTACTTTCCAAAGCAAGCTCGTTTACCGATAGGCCGACTAGCCGCCGGTCCGCACTACTTTCCGTGCTACGCACCTCCCTATCTCGCATCGCGCCGCGCCCCGGCGCAATTATGCACGCAAATGCGTCTATGTAGTCCGCGATTCGTTGCAGTTTGCAGCGTTTACGACTTATCTCGGGCTTCGAATCGCCGATTCCTCTCGGAAAACTCGGCAGCGAAAGGTGCTCGTTTCGAGAATGTTTACGTCGCGCCGAGTAGCGGAATAATAAAACAGCGGTATCGACCGATCAGCGGATTTAATCGGCTCCGCGAGCGTACGGAATTACGCACGAAAAAGTTCGCGTGCGTGGATAACGCCGTGCTCTTTTTATCGGCGTTACCGACGCATTAACATTTTCTTGGAATATTTCTTCACGCACAACTGCCATCCATCTAGAGCGTACGAGCGATCAGCCGCTGCTACGTGCATATACGCCAGCGACTCGCTTCCCGGCTCGCACGGATAATCGAGCAAAGCAAAGATCTCGAATATGCGGATAAAGGTGGAGGCACGCTGCGGCTGAACCGTTAATATCGTCACGAAACCGGGAATTTTGCATTCCAGCGAATATAACGCGTACCCCGTTCCGTTGCATACGGAAACGAGGTGCTCGCGCGAAAATCGTTCGCCGAGGCACCAACTCCGATTCCCTCGACCGTTGAACAATTTATCGCACTCCTTTCCGTACCCTACGCGCCGTGAGTATTAATTCCTACTCGCCATTCGACGTATTACGAATTCCTCCTTGTTCCCGGCTTCGATACAAAGAAACGCGTCGTCGAGATAAAGTGTAAGTGAAAAAACCACAGAGCCGGAGGAAATATCGGATAACGCGCGGCACGCGACCAAGCTATTAACCTGCCATTATGGAACGATCAACGTGCCGCCTAGCCTTTCCGACTACCTAGCGTCTACGCGAGCGAACAAATCGCGTCGAGTATGGAAACTCGGAATTTCGATCGAGATCTCGCAGATTTCTCGTAGATTTCTCGAAATCTCGATCGACGATGACCGAGAAGTTGGAGCGCGTTCGCGATTAGAAAGGTAAGAATGAAGAGGTTTAAAAAGTTTTTCGGGATTTATAGGGGCGCAGCAGCGACATCGAGCGTCGTCGAGAGAAAGGATGAGCGGATTGGGACGAGCCGGGAACGGAGCGGCGCGATAATAATAATATGTGGACGACTTGGCCGCGGACTCGACGCAAGTGGCGGGACTCGGGCTCGTCGCGTGCCGGACACAAGCATCGCGGTAACCGCGACGGCTTTCGTTTCATCTATTCGGTGGTGTTGGCGGCCTGCATGGCAGCGCAGGAAGCGAGAAGCGCCAAGTGCCCGCCGTCCGACACCATACCCGGCTGTCCTTGTTACAATTTCGAGGACGGACTGTTCCTGGAATGCGCCGGGGCCACCGAGGAATCCCTCAGGACCGCTTTGTCCGGTGTAATACACGCCGCTGAAGGGGAAGGTACGTACATGCACGTTCTATGACGAGGGAATACATTAGGATAAATAAGGGATTTCGTTTCCGCCGCGCCGGATTTTCTTCCCCTTTGTCCGGAGACCCGATTAAGCGAGCTTGTATTCAACCGGGCTGAAATAATTGCCTGAATACCTTTGGATTGCCTTCTCAATTAAGGGGATCCCGAGGAGTAACTTTCCGTTTATCTAGCCGGACGTTTTTAGGCAGAGAAATATCGCGTCTCGAATAGCTTAGAATCCATTAGTTTGATGTACTCGCGTGTTTCGGTTAACTAAGTCGCGTGAATTACGATAACGACGCTGACACGGCCATGTTTCTCACCGCTGTTTCAGGGGCGATAGTTCAATCCCTGAGCGTTTACGAGCTAGACAGAAAAGTGGAGGAGCTTCGACCTGTCGCCTTCCCGGCCGGCTCTCAGATCAGGCACCTCCAGATATCTCATTCGGCGATTCGCGAGATAAGCGAGGACGCGTTCAAGAGGCTGAGCAAAAGTTTGGAATCGTTGGCACTGGTGTCCGGTCGACTGCCTCACGTGCCGCAGAAAGCGATGGCCACTCTGAGTTCCCTCAAGGCTTTGGACTTGGAGGCGAATCTGGTCCACGAACTTCCCAGTTACAGTTTTTACGGGCTCTCTCTGATCAAACTGAACCTGAAGGGCAATCAGATAGTAAAAATATCGGAGTACGCGTTCGCCGGGCTGGAAGACACGCTGACCGATCTGAATCTCGCGGAGAACAAGATCAGGGTGTTCCCTATGACTTCGTTGAGGAGATTGGAGCACCTGACGTCGCTGAGACTGGCGTGGAACGAGGTGTCGGAACTTCCGGAAGACGGATACTCGAGACTAGACGCCCTCACCTTCCTCGATCTCAGCAGCAACAATTTCAAAAAGATCCCTCTTAACTGTTTCCGCTGTTGTCCGTCCCTGAAGACTCTGTCTCTCTACTACAACGCTGTGGAGTTCGTAGACAAGGACGCGTTCATTTCGCTGATCGATCTGGAGTCCATCGATCTGAGTCACAACAAGATCGTGTCCTTGGACGTATCGACGTTCCGAGCGAACCAGAGGCTCAGGTCGATCGATCTCAGCCATAATCACATCCACTACATCCGCGGCGTGTTCTCCAAGTTGCCGGAGCTGAAGGAGCTGTTCCTCGCGGAGAACAACATCCTGGAAATACCTGCGGAGACGTTCGCCGGGAGTGCGAGTTTATCGGTGGTGTATCTGCAGCAGAACGCGATTAGGAGGATCGACGCGCGAGGTCTGGCAACCTTGAGCCAACTGGCGCAGCTACATCTCAGCGGAAACTACATCGAGAAAGTGCCGCGCGACTTTCTCGAGCATTGCTACAATCTCTCCTCGCTGTCCCTCGATGGAAACAACATCCGCGAACTAGAAGTGGGGACTTTCGCGAAGGCGAAGTCGTTGAGAGAACTCCGACTTCAGGACAATCAGATTACCGAAGTGAAACGAGGTGTCTTCGCGCCTTTGCCCTCCCTGCTGGAGCTGCATCTGCAGAATAACGCGATAACGGACATGGAAACGGGCGCTTTGAGGTCCCTGCACAGCCTGCAGCACGTGAATCTTCAAGGTAATCTGCTAGCGGTGTTGGGCGACGTGTTCCAAGTGTCGAACGACGTCGGACAAAATGGAAACAGCGGCAGCTCCTTGGTCTCTATTCAGCTGGACAACAACGGCCTCGGTGTCCTGCACAATGATTCCTTAAGAGGGCAAGCATCGGTCAGAATCATGTGGCTCGGTCACAACAGATTAACCCGCCTGCAGGCTCCTTTGTTCCGGGACCTGTTGCTGGTCGAGCGGTTATATCTAACGAATAACTCCATCTCGCGAATCGAGGACACGGCCTTTCAACCGATGCAGGCACTCAAGTTCCTCGAGCTGAGCATGAATCGGTTAAGCCACGTGACGGTAAGAACTTTCTCGGAGTTGCACGAGCTCGAAGAGCTTTACCTGCAGGACAACGGGCTGCGACGCTTAGACCCCTATGCATTGACCGCTTTGAAGCGACTTCGCGTCCTCGACCTGGCCAACAATCACTTGAACGTGCTGCACGACAAAATCTTTCAAGAGGGCTTGCCGATCAGGACGTTGAATCTCAAGAACTGTACCGTTAGCGTGATAGAAAACGGAACTTTCGGTGGATTGAACAATCTGTACGAGCTGAATCTCGAGCGCAATCACCTCACCGCCTCTGCGCTCGACCGCCTCGATATCCCGGGATTGAGGATCCTTAGAATATCCTACAACAATTTCAGCCAGATCAACGGAAATTCTTTGGACGGGCTGCCGTCTCTTCAACACCTGGCCATGGATTCCTCTCAGCTTCACCGGATGCCGCCGGAGATATTTTCCACGAACAAGAATCTCGCGAAACTTCTGCTGAGTAACAATCTTCTGCCAACGCTGCCCGGCTTGCTGTTCCTCGGTCTGGACACTTTGAAAGAAGTGAAGTTGGACGGTAATAGATTTCAGGAGATCCCGTACGACGTGTTCGGCAACGCCACCACCGTCGAGTTCTTGTCATTGGCTAACAACGTAATCCTGAACGTAGATATGTCACGGTTAAACGGATTGGCCAGTCTGCGGGAACTCGATCTACGCGGTAATTACATCTCGACCCTTTCCGGTTTCGCCAGCGTGAATCTATCCCGCCTGATATCCGTCGACCTGAGCCACAATTACCTAACCGCCCTGCCGGCAAACTTCTTTGCCCGTTCCAACTTACTTCGCAAGGTCGAGCTAGCCGCGAACAAATTTCACCAAATACCCGCGGTCGCCCTCTCCGCGCAGAACGTTCCGAACCTGGCCTGGCTCAACGTCACCGCCAATCCTCTCATCAGGATACACGAGATTAGCTCCAAGGCCAGGTATCCGGCGCTCGAGGAGATATACATTTCCGGCACGAATCTGACCATCGTGACTAGCCAAGACTTCGAGGCGTTCCCGGCGTTGATGCACTTGTTCATGGGCAACAACATGATCTCGCGGGTCTCCCCGAGCGCGTTCCGCAGCTTGCTCGAGCTGCTAACCTTGGACCTGAGCATGAACGAGCTCGAGCTACTGCCTCAAGAGAGATTAAAGGGACTGGAGCATCTCAGGCTGCTTAATCTCACGCACAATCGTTTGAAAGAACTCGAGGATTTCCCGCCTGATCTGAAGGCTCTACAAGTGTTGGATCTCTCGTATAATCAGATCAGCGGAGTGGGCAAAAGCACGTTCCAACATCTCGAGAATCTCGCTGAACTTCATCTCTACGGCAACTGGATATCATCCATTTCCCCGGACGCGTTCAAGCCGTTGAAAAAACTTCGGATCCTCGACCTGAGTAGAAATTATTTAGCCAATTTACCACTGAATGCCTTCCGACCGTTGGAGACGCAAATAAGGAGCCTCCGCGCCGAAGGTAACCGACATTTCTATTTTCTTATTCCCGTGAAAAACCTCGTCGTTCCGCGACGTTCTCCCGACATTGGTCGCGTTACAGCGATTAAACGAAATTAACCGTTCTTCCGGGTGTAGAGAATCCGCTGCATTGCGACTGCGAGTCTCAGGAGCTTTGGGAGTGGCTGCGTGATCATCAGAAGCTAGTGGGCGGTGGCGTGGCTCGGAATCGAGGGGGTGGATTGCGAATGAACGACATGGACAGCGGATTACTCAGGTGCCAACAGCCACCGGAATTACGAGGGTTGGTGTTCCTCGAGCTGGACCCGCACGCCTTCTGCTCGGCTCCTCTGGTCTTGAAGCTGGCCATTCAGGACATTCAGCCGTTCTCCGTTCTGGTCTCTTGGCAGAGCAGAAATCACTCGGGTATCCGTGGTTATCGGGTGGCTTATCGCACCATGGAAAACATCGAGGAGGTAACTAATCCAACTTTAAACCCTTCCGTCCCTCTGAATTACTACTTTCCGATCTCATACCGATTTTTCTCTCTCTCTCTTTCTCTCTCCCTTTCTCTCTCTCTCTCTCTCTCTCTCTCTCTCTCTTTCTCTCTCGACGAATAATTTCAGATACGCTCGAAGAATCTCGAGCCGAATTCCCGGTCGACGAAGCTGTCGAAGCTACTGCCGAGCACCCGGTATCTGATCTGCGTGTTTGGATTAGGCAACTGGATGAATCAACGTCTCGAAGAAGACACGGTAGATCAATTTAACTTCTCCAATTACGAGACGTTCGAATCATCGTCGGATATGCAAATGATAGACTCGTCTACGAGCCGCTGCACCGAAGTGAAGACTCTCGAGGCTCCGGACACGGTAATCAGCAGCGATGGTTCGTCGATGGGTGACGTCGGTAGCGTCAGCAGCTTTCTCACCAGGCGTTTAGGTCTGATAGTCGGCTGCTGCATGGGATTCGTTGTGTTCCTGCTCCTGGTGTCCGTCCTCGGTTACTTGAAGGTAAAGAAGCAAAGGGAGACGGTGAAAAGGGAGCAACCGATCCCGCCGGAATACATTTCGTACAGGCACTTCAGCATACAGAGTGGCGAGGCCGGCCACGCGGCCAGGCAGGCCAGCCAAGACGGTCAACACTCCAACTTCATCAACAGCATGGGCAACGCCAATCTAAATGTATGAGACAAGTTAAAAAACTCCCGAGACGTGGAGGTTTCGAACGTTTGAGCGGATCCGTTCGGTTTCCCCGAACGGAACCCGGTGTCTCACGTCAAACGCGGAACACTCACGACTCGCGGCAGTTTTTTCTCCCTCGATCCAATTCGGATTCTCCGATCAAACAATGAATCGTCGTCGTGGTCGTTCGATTCGACGCGACGCAAGTCGACTAACACTTGGCCAAAAAGTATGTGCGCGTTGGTGCAAACGCAAAGTGAACGATCTAGTTAACCGAGCATTTTATATGTGATTTTCTACGGATCTTAACTTTCCTCGATGTAGCTTCACCCGGCGTGGACGTGAACGTAAAACAGCCGACGTACCTCGTGTACCCCGGCGAGTGTGTGTTCAGTGAATCAGCCCGCGAAATCCTAGTCCGAAGGATCAGAGGACTTCGTTACGCGACACGTCGCGTTTGCTGGACGATTTACGAGTAAACACCGTACGCAAGGACCCATTCGGCACACGGTGCATTGTGTTTTCGAAATGGCGCGGCAAACCGCTCCGCGTGGCCCTCGCTGCACCACGGACAATGCCACGCGCGTCCTTTCCGATAAGAATCGTCCCGGATTTCCGCTCGCAACGCGCCAAGCAGAGTCCCTCTGTCTGACGATGACGAATCGCGCGGCGAAGGTAGCCAGACGTGTTTGTACATAAGTGAACAGATCGGAGTCGTTGTTGCGGCAAGAACAGCGACTCGGGGAAGAATTTAAGCGACTTAGCCGAACTTTCGACGATACTTCAATTTAGCAAAACGTAGCTCAGTTAGGATGAAAGCAATGATTCCGCTTGCCTCGGCGTAGGAGTAACACCGGAAACGACTGGCCAAAGAAAAGCGTTCCCGACTTGCGATGGCGAACGAAGCGGGACGCGCGTCGTCGGTGCCGATTCGTCGAGTTCGCGACTTTCCAGTATCGTTCGTAGTAATCACCGTTACATCGTGAACCGCACTCGCGACTCGTGCAAACGAGCATTCGATACTGCGGGACTATCGCGTCTCTTTGCTGTATCATAGGCTAACCACACGGATGTTATCAGGAATACATTGGAAATTAGATACCGCGTTGCGTAATATCCACCGAATTTGTAGTTGAGGTGATAACGAGAAACTGGGCACTGCCGGTGCATCCCCGGTCGTCGGGGAAAGAGAAAGAGAGAGCCAGAGAGAGAGAGAGAGAGAGAGAGTGTGTGTGTATGGTCGCGATAGACCGCGTGCTCGTCGCGTGACATGGAATCGAAAACAAACGGTCGATAGATGTGTATCGTTAACGTTCGATGACATCGCGAAAGATCTCAGATGTACCCACACGCTGTGTACTGTAACATATACATACGTCACTGTAATAAAAACGCAAATTCTTTTTTAACCAACAATTTCTTGTGTCCACGTCCCTTTAACCCCGCCGTTTTCCCATCTTTCGCGTGGAAAAATTCAACACGCCGCTCGTTACGTCTGTTTGCCTATTCTTTATTCATCGATTCGGCGAATCGTCGATTTTTCAGCCGAGCCGAAAAATAATATAAAGGGAATTGCGAAAAACGTTCTAAGCGCGGGGATCAAGTCAAGACACCGAGAATATGACGAATAATCGGAATTCTTAAAATACTCCGCGCACTGCCGACTATTTCGGTTTCCGCCCCCTTCTGGGAACCGGCTCGCATAAATTTTTCAACGTCTCGACGAAACGCTTCCCGTCTGCTTTATCGTATTTCCTTGCAATTAACCTCTCCCGGCCACCCTAACGCCATTTTCCTCTGAAAAGGGAAGACGTTCTGCATATTTCATTTGTCGCTCCACCCTGTTCTTTCACCGTCGATTAAAAATTTTCATTACCGGGATACCGGCGATTAACCAGTCGATAGAAATCCATCTTAAGCGCGAAGAAAACCGGAGCAACGTAAAAAGCAGACGAGTAAAAGGATGCTCGGGGACGGTGAAAAGAATCGCGAGAACCAGTGAAAAGATACTCTCTTCGCGCGGGATGGCAGAGCTTTCGCGTACGCGAGATGTGAAATTGCGTGGAAAAGAAAAAAGAAAAAAAAAAAAGGAAAATCGCAGGCAAAAATCATGCAATGGTGTACACATTTTTCTCGGCTGATAGAGCTGTCCAAACGTCTCTCGTTTCGCTCTTTAATTCCGTTTGATGCACGCTTCGCCAGTTACCTACCAATCTACGGCTACATTCTAAATGGGGATCATTAATCGCGGTTACGTTCAAATGCACCAATGCCACTGGAAAAAATACGCCGCGTGGAAAGCCAGCGGGCTCGTTTGCGCGAATTACGTTATTATAGATAAAAACATCAGCTTTTCATTTATAATTACGCTGCGTATCTGCGCGAATGAAAAGCTTCTCCGACCGCTCGTGTCTCTCGCGATTTCGCGTTTAAAGCCGTGTTCGAATGGCCAGGATCATCTCGGCTGAGATACCGGCGAAAAATTCCTACGAATACTCGCGGCTCGTGGTTTCGGAATTTTTAATTGGAGAAATTCTGCAGAATTTTCGGCGCGCTAGTGGAAAGATTCGTCGGCGTGGTGAAATTCTGAGAAAATTCGTTGTCGCGCCCCGATCATTTGTGCAGCTGTTACTCGAAATGTTTACTTAAAAGCCTGGAGGAGTAGGCTGCCTCGGATTGAGCGGAGAGGATGCGGCGGGAAGAATCGGGAAACAGTGTTGGAAAAGACCCTCTCGAGTCTTGGCACTTTAGAAGGCTCGCGCGGGAAGGCGAGTAGAAGCGGGTAAAAACACGGCGTGTCTTTTACGACAACGTGTAGAAACGTGTAAGAGTAGACGGAGCCGCTTTCAAAGAAGAAGTTCTCTAAAGCTTGGCATTCGCCGCGAATCGAAATTGCTCGAATCGTCCTGCCTCTGTGAGTGTTTTTTAAATAGACCGCCATTTCGGGAGGCAATAAACAGCCGACTCGTCGTCGGCGACGTTTAAATATAACCGGCGATGCATTTCCCGATGATCATCGGATACATGGAACATGGCCGTTTAAATTGAGTAACCGGGTCAAATTCGACGACTCGATCCTCGAGGAATATCGCGAGAGTAGCTAAAACGAGTAGCTATTATCTCGATGACGATGGCCGGATCCTAGGCTTAATATCACTCTTAATTACTCCGGTGGAATAACGACTGAAGCAAGACTAAGCTGGTCTAGAGCGCCGTAGGCTAAGCGAACCGATAGGAATGTCGTCCGATAAAGGAATCTCGACACCCCGACGAAAATAACGATGGCTTCGAGCGCTCTGTTCACGCGCATTATCGCCCGCTATCGATAAAATTTCCGCCAACTTCTCCAACATGCTTCATCCCCGTTCGCTATTTATCAAACATATCGCGCGCTCCGAATAGCGCCATTTCTCCCGGCCCTCGATGGCCTTTGTTGCGAAGAATAAAGTCCGTGCAATGAGTCTTGCAGATTACCAGATACATCCCGTGTAAAGCAACTAAACTCGTAAATAACCACCTCTGCCACGAATCGGAGAAAATAATCTACAAACTTGGCCACTTGTTTTCGCGAATCGTGCGTCTGATTAAATTAATTCTTCCTCGCCGTCCTCTCGCCTCCTTCCCCCTTCCGAAAGCGACCAAGTCCCGGGAACTTTTTAAAGGTCCTTTGTTTTTATCCAAAGTTGAAACTTCTTTCGGAAAGAATTCTCGAACCGCAGACAGAGGACTAATGTAGTGGCCGATTGTCGTTGCATCGGACTTGCGCCAACTCGGTTAGAGGTTCGAGTGCTACGGGTCGATATTCCTCGTTCGTTTCCCGGTCTCTCACATAATTCTCTTCTTCGCAATTCCGATTACGTCCGAGACTTTTCCAATCCGACACCGCCAGTTAGCTGGAAAGCCTCGGGCCGAGATTACCTAACTCGCTAAAATCACGTACTTTGCCCGTTTATCATGATCTCGACACCGGTTCCAATCCAGGCTATTCGCCTTCCAACCTTCTACCCCCGACCCGATCCTTTCGCTATTAAAAATCACCCGACCGGAGAGATCTTCTCGTCGACGAGTGGTTAAACCCTCGGTAAAGATGTATCGCGTTCGAGAGACATCCACGACTGGATTCGCCTGAGAAACGAGAAAACCAAGAGCGATTACAGTGACTCGAAGCCGCACCGTCTACAGTTTACCGGTAGAAACCAAACGATCTTCCCTCACTTTTGCCCCGTTAAGTGTATTAGTTCGGTTTAGGGCGTGGAATTTCATGCCGACTTGCCAAGTTCCTCGTCGCCGGCGACAAGTTGGACCACCGAATTTGATCGATGGTCCGTCCTTCCGTTCAATGGAGTAAGAGGCTGATAGCGAGAGAGAGAAGGAGAGAGGGAGAGACTGGTTTCCTTGAAACTCGGTCTGGATAGATGTTGTTTCGGTCGCAACACGTGCTTTGCCGCGATTAAGTCCCAGAGACGGAATTACCCTTCCACTGTAAGACGGATTCGAACCCGGTTGAAACGCTGTTGGTCGGAGACGGTGTTACATGCACGATTCGTAGCTAACGTTCCGAGACGTCGTGTTCTGCGAATGGGAATCGGAACGCCGGTTGTCGATTCGCCAGACAAGATCCAGAGGAACTCGTCATCTAGCCGACTATTCCCCCGGCTCGCAAATAATTACGTTTCATCCCCGATGCTCCGCGGTATTTTCCGGCATCCACTCCGGTTCGATTTCCATTCGGATATGTTTGACGTCCGCGAATAACATCGATCGCTCGAAACTTAATTTCATAACACCGCGAACGTTGGGAACACTTGGCCGCTGCAAGCGGGAATATTGCTCGTGAAGCGGTCAAACCGGGAAACAATTCGATCTTTAAAGGAATTTAACCATCCGTTCTCTCCCGCCGCATACCGGCTGCTCGCTGATACGACCGAAAATTTACGAACATCTCTCGTCCCGGAAATTCGCGCGCACTTAAAAAAGAAACAGAAAAACAAAACAACATCCCGTGAAAATCCGGTAAACTACGAATAGTGGTGGCAGAAACGAAAGAATCGGGGACACGCGTTTCAAAAGTTTTGCTATGCCTTCCAGCGATTCCCCTTGATCGTTGGATTTCCCACGGACACTTTTTTTTAACGATCGAAAGCTGAATTTCTGTCGTGAAACGAAAGGAAATTAGCGAGTTCGATGTCTTCTCGATAGGTAAACGAGATATCGGGCTTCAAAAGCACCGCTTGTTCATCGAAACGCCAATTAAATCAGATCGAATTAGCAAACATAGAGGGATTATTTTCTAGACGAATTTCATTTCCCGAATTTGGCCAAGTCCCGCCGCTCGGACTTTTCCCTTGGAATCGAATAAACAGAGAACGCGATCGCCGTTATATAAAACAGGCGCGAGCAAACTACATTATGGATAGCAATTATGACAGCTTATATATTAAACCGTAACGAGGACGGTAACGAATGGTCGTATTTTCGATCAATTCCCCATTGAAAGGCGAACAATCGCGGATCGTTTATTACGTTTAACGAGTAACGATCTCGTTATTACTTACGTCAGTGACTCGTTCGGTATTTCCGATAACGGGGATTCGCGACGCCTCGACACCGTCTTCGGTCGTTTTCGCGATAAATATCTGCCGTTTCGGCTCGTGTCCAGGTGTAACGAACCTTCTGAAGTGAGTAAACGTTCGAGCCCGACGATCCGTAAGCGATGCGTGATTTTCGGGCTCCCTTTTAGCCCGGATTTTAGCCGGAACAATTCGACGAGAGGTCGCCGAGGATTTTATTTCGTTTAATTTCCTCCCGGGAACAATATCTTTGGCGACGCGCATAATCGGCGCATCGGCTGCACGCCGCGTAACAGCCAACTAAATATTATCCCCAGAGTAAAATGTTTCACCGGGATAGTTTTTAATATAACATGGTTGGCCCCGCATCGTCAAACGGGGAATTGCCGTTTCCCCGTCTCTCTTTTTCTCTCTCGCTTAGTTCCCGCTGTTCCCTTACCTCTTTCTTCCAGCAATCGCTACGGATAAGCCCGGCGTTCGAATATTCATACATTATCCCGGTGCATTAATGGAACGTTGCGGGAAAAAGATTAAAAGCACAGATTTTCCAGTGACCGAGATAAGAGAGCACCGGGCCACCGCGTGACTCGTGAATTCTGATAACAGCCGCGAAATCGGATTAACATGAAATTCTATTCCCCCTCGCGCTCGTCATTCGCCTTCTTAACCAGGCTAAATTTATGTGCATTGTTCGCGCGAATTTCAAACGGCGGATGAGCCACGCTCCAACCGCTATTGCATAACGCTTTGCTGCGTCTCGACGCATTCGCGTACAAAGAGTTTCCGTCTTTCGTGGCCCGAAGTCATCGCCGAATAGAGAATACCCTCGTAATGCCATATTTTTCTTAACTCGCTTTTTTAATGAAACCAAACGTATCCTAACTAACGCGACAGCATTATTGGTCGGTCGCGTTTCATCGACTACTTTTTAAAACACCGACATTCCAAACGGAAAACCACTCGAGTATCATCGGTGTTTCGCTAAATTTCACCGAAAATGCGTAGACACGATGTCTGCGTATTGCGATATCTAGTATAGCACCGCAAACGAGAATTATACGGTTTTATTGGAACGAACGAAAGCAACCGATTCACCGCACGCGTGTTCGAAATTTGTTTCCGCATTTAGGGAAAACCGAAACGAACCGCGCGCGGTCGGTAATCCGGTTCGTTCGTATTACCAGCGCCGGCAAACACGCCGGAACACGCTCGCGATAAGAAACAGCGAGAAGAGGTGACTTGGTCGTATCTAAAGTAACGTTCATTCCATCTCCCGCCGTTGTTTCGATAAAACATCCATGTTTTATTCATACGCGCGGGCGTGGCAGCAGCATTTTCCGGCAAATTTCACGATCCACGAAAATTCGACCTCTCCGGTGCATTGGGACGCGAGGCGAAGTGCTCGTAGGCCTAGGAACTCGTCGCTCCAAACCTCTTGGAGAACGTGGAAACGCTCCTCGGCGTGAATAACGTTAAAATAATTCACCGGGAAACGTCGACTGGCAACGTTACGCAAGAGGTAAAAACGGTTTCTTCCGAACGGACGTTTGTTCGCCTGGAACCGACTCGATTTTCGCGATGTTACGAGGCAATTCCGGTTGCAGCGCAGATAAATTAATCGCAGGGCGTAGCGCGTTACGCGGAATACCGCGAATAACTCGTGCCTCGAATACACCGGGCTTAATGTAACTTTAGCAAAATCGTGCGAGTGTTTTCCATGACGGTGGTTAAATAACAGGCCGCGCGGGAACGGTTCTCCCGATGAAATTCCTCTAACGCCATTCTTCCCTTCGTCATTGCACTTTTGCTATTCCAACTTACTCGATATTGCGCGCCGGCAAAGCCGGGCCCGCTCCACGTTCCATCCGCCTTTTATTTTTACATAACCGTTATTCTCCCCCACGGCTGGGAAATATCAAATTTCAGAAAACGGCCGTCCTAGCGAGAAAGCTTGGTCGATCGATGTTACGCGATCCTGCCGCTTAATCCCGATTTTTCGCGATAGGATCCCACCGCTCAGCGACAAACGCGCGTGTTTCGGCTAAGCTTCTGCTCGGCCACGCTTTCAGCTGTCGCACGCGCGTAACGGATCGCGCAGATCGGCTGGCTCGATAGCCGGCAAACCGGTCGTGATTCGCGTAATCGTTCCACTCTTTGAATCACTCTGCCTCCCTCACGCCTGTTTATCCGGCATCTCTCGTTCCGTTGCTCGCGTCACCGTTCCGGGGCCCTGGCATCCAGCGGTCTCGTAAAGTTCGCCTAGCATGTACGATAAATGACAGACAGATTGGGAAATATCGAGGACCAGGCATGCGATCGATGTATCCTGCTCATACTTTTTTCCATCCAGACGTTTTATCGATGGAAGGTTGGACGCTAGGAACACGCTGCATCCATAAGAAGAGGGAAATCTCGTTGAACGCGAGATCATTGAATAACCCCCACGATATACGGAAAAACATCGCTCGGCCAGAGCTGCTCGATATTTCATGCATCGGTGCGGGACCGAACACGGCGGAAACCTCGAATCCCTTTTCACGTGCGGCCAGATTACCCTGCGTTCGTTTTAACGTTTCGAGACGCGATCGGAGACGCCGGGATCGAAGCGGATTTGCTAATCCATATCAGGACTACTCGAAATAACCAGGTACGAACATCGAAGGTACGTTGACCGAGATAGACCTGCCAACGGAATTACCTCGGCGAGGAATTACCGGTGGTTTGGAGGAAGAAAGGCTGAGAACCGAGAGAATGCCACGGAACCGGGGGAATTTTCTCCGATTTCCTTGGGAATTAATCGCATCTCGTCGAGCTAACGACGCCAGCCGCCGACGATGAACGACGAGCCTGTAACACACGGCGCTCTAACTAAAATTCAATCGCGCAAGGGTATCCTGGGCGATTCCCCGGCGCCGCAGCCGCGTATCTCCTCGAATTCCGGTTGCACCGGCAAACTCGATAAAAATGGCGCTGGCACAAACGTGGATACGAAGACAAATGGAGGAACGTGAAGCCGACGAGCAGAGATGAGAATCAGAATCAGGGCTGTGCCGAAATTTAAATTCACCCGGCGAGTTCCGTGACGTGAACGAGAACTTTTCTACCCGCGTGAGACGTGAGCGTGTACAACTCCTTGCCAACGATCCTCCCTGATAATTTATCTCGCTTGTGACGCGATCGTAGCACTAAAGACCGCGAAATTACAATTCCTCGTCGCGGATAACTCTAGAGAGAGAGAGAGAGAGAGAGAGAGAGAGAGAGAG
>NIJG01000012.1:295395-318046 GCA_002201625.1 Euglossa dilemma | reverse complement strand
TGGACTGGATCGGATACGTATTTGATCGGAATCACGGTTGTCCAAACAATGGAGATGAATCGCGGCGACGGATCGCACGCGACCACGGAATCGCGATATGGAGGGTTCTGGTAAATCGAGGAAAGTTTCGCGATTTCGCGATCTATCGTTTACGCTTCGGGGCGGACGATTTACAAACAGAAGGAAAAGGTTTGGCCAACTGAAACTCGTAAAATCAATTATCGGCGTTCAGTCCGTTGGGAGAAGCGATTTGGAAGGAGATCGAGCCAAGACGAAGATCGATTCGGTGCCAGCCCCCGGGAAAAAAACGACTCGACGAGTGGAATTGCGATTCGATCCACTTATTTTCAGCTCGCGTTCCGTTCCACTTGAAATTCGGCGGGCCTTTAAGATAGTTCTCACGTATCTGCGCCAGAAGCTTCTTTTTAAGTCGTTTAGCCGGCCCGAGGGGGATGAACAACGAGAAGATCGTTTGGCTTTATTTAAAGGCCGGTAATTCTCCGGAGAGATGCAACGAAACCGTTGTCGTTGCCGTTGCAAGCCGCATTCTTGTTTATAACGGCGATATTTCCGAGAAGAACTAATCCCCTCGGAAAGCTTATCGACGATCCGATAGAGAATTTCCTATCCGTTGTGAAACTAATAAATTTCGCAGCGTGCAACATCGTTCTTGGCTGCCGGGGTAAGAATGCGGGCTCGTAAGGGCGGGTTCTCCGTCGAATAAAGTCGCTGCAGTGGCTCTCGTGGAAATTACTTGTCGAATCGCGGTAAAGGCAGTGCGTCTAATAAACGTCGAATAAAAGTTCCACGGCGATTGGCCTCGGTCGTTTTATACGTTTTACGCTTGTTCGCGCGCTTTCAACGGTCGCGAAAAATCTATTCGCGTTTGCTCGACTCGATATCGATAAAGCAAGTGGATCGAGTTACTCGAACAAAGCGATCGGGCAGTGTGTATAAAACAGGGAAAAATAATTAATCGCGGCGTCCATGCGGAGAGACAGAGAGTGGAGAGGGAGAAAGGGAGATAGAGAGAGACTCGCGAGACGGAAATTTATTACGCTCCTTTAAGGGCGCGGAACAATTAACGGTGAAAAATAAAAGCGAGATTGGGAGGAAAGGTTGCTACAAAGGAAGAAAGGAGCGTCGCCGGTGAGCGTGGAACGCGTCTGCCGCATAAATTACCCGATCTCTAATTAAGTAGGACCGAAGCGCTCGTTATGGCCGAGCTGTTAATCATCGGACTCATCGTCGGTGCGACTGAAATTTTTCCACCGCTTGCATGGTCACGTATCTCTGTGCCAGACGAAATTATTCGCGCGCGTTCCCGACGCTCGCAACGGCGAAACGAAAATTCGGCCGAGTTACCGGTTATTAATAAATTTCTCATGGCGCATTTTAATTGTTATTCGTATCTCTCGACGATACGCACGCAAATAATTATTTACGAGCTAGCGAGATATAAAAAAAAAACATGCGACTCACCGTTCGTCCGCTCTGCCATCGCGCCGGGCGCCGGCATCCAAAGGTATCCCTTTAATCTGGATTCACTTCGTATGTAAAAGGGAAAAGGTTGCAAATAAAAAAGAGAATTAATCCACACACACGCGCGCACACGAGAAACCGTATTTCGCGCAGAGGACTCTCTCGGTGTAGCACTGTTCGCGCGCGTTTCGACGCGCCGAGAGCGTAGCCGGCGAGCAGAATGCACGCGCGCGTATTCGCGTGTGCCGTCAACTTGTTATCGATGTCGCGTTATGGTAAGTTATGGTCCAGGTTGGATACGGGTAAGGGGAGCCCGTAGGAAAAAGTGGCAGTATTTCTGGGACCAGTGGAAGGAGAAGAGCCGCCAAATTATTTCCGCCATTCTCCGCGTACGCTCCTGTGATTCTCCCTCCCTGATGAAAAAAAAAAGAAAACGAAACATCCTTTAAATCGTACGTATATCTCTGGATACTAGGTGATTAATCGAAATATCGCGATTTACGTTCTGCCGCGTTATCAAAGTTGCACTGGGCAGTAAAATAAATTCTTCTCTCCGGCGATCGCCGAGCACCGTGTGTACTTTAGAAATAAAATTACCCGCGGTAGCCCGGGAGCGTGTCTAAGAGCGGGCCAGCGAACACGCTCGGGATACGCGATTCGAGGTGGCGATTCGGCTGTTCTCGAAAGCAAAGCCGGAAATTAAAGAGTCTTCCGCAAAGGACCAACCGGAAGGGTCGGCGATGTTTTTCTATTCCGCGTGGCTGCCTAAATACGCGTCAAACGGGGACGGAAAAACGAGAGGAGAAGATAAAATAAAAGGAGAAAAGGAGATAGCAATGGGCAATTTTCACCGACACCGACGACACCAGCCACGTATCTCATTTCAGGCAGCGCCGAGCGACCGACCCAATTTCGCGACAATGCGCGCCGCGAAAGAGATAGAAAGGAATAAACGATAGCGGAGCGGAGGGGGAGGAGGGTAGCGAGAGGAAAAGGATGGGCGGGAGAGAGGGGTGGATGTGTGGAGCGGAGGAAGGGTTGCAACGCGCGGCGGTTTTACGCGGCCGTGCGAGTTGCAATTCATGCGGCGCAGGAACTGATATTTCGCGGAAAATGAATCACTCTTATACAAACGAACGGACACACAGTGGTAACGGAATACAATAGTCAGACAATGGGGAAAGCGTAGCTTTCGGCCGGCGGTGGCTGCGGCTCGGTCCGAGGGATCGTAACCAGGGAGATGCGCGACAACGCTGGATTCCGTGGCTTTCCACAGGGAGGAAAACCTAGTAGCCTGGCAAGGATGAAACTAGCGTTCTCTATGCCTCACGACCGAACAAAGGTGCGCGTTTAGGAATACAAACTGCACCGTACCGACGCGCGCGCGGAACAACATCGAAATTAAATTGGCGACGTCCATTAGAGGCGAGCTCGTCTCCCCGACTCTCTCTCCTCTTCGACTGGCCGGTCTAATTCGCCTCTAATTACCGTGATATCGGGTCCATCGATGGGCCAACAAGCACGTGCGATCGTTTTTTCAGTCAACCGCGTATAACTCTGTTGTTTAGCTGACTAAAAGGAAAGTTGGACGCGCCTCGCATTTTCATCGACGGCGTCCTCCGACCGGGAAACGATCCCCGTTATTCGTACCTGTATATTCTCGACTAAATTTCGTATTACCAAACTTCAGAGGTTGTCATACTTTGTCGACATGTTCGCCGGTACGGAGGAATCATAGTCGCTGAAGCGCGGGAACGAGGCTGGAATTTATAGGATCTACTCGTGGAGGGTGCAATTTACGTCTACTGTTTCGTGTCTCCGATATAAAGGGAAATAAAAGAATTTTTTAAGCTGTGTCTGTATTTATTCTTTCCTTTAAACGCAATTTCATTGAATTTCAACTCAGCGTAAATAGCGACAGTATTTCGGGCTGAACTTTCATCGAGTATTCCCCTGAAATATTATGGAACATTGCAGATGTTTGAACGCAGCGCTCAAACGCACAGCCGCTTCGGCCCATTTAGCATGGCATGCGATATTGCAAACTGTTTTACGAGCGTGGCTGTTTCTCCTCCCTTTCTTCGCTCGTCTGTCGGCTTTCGTTCTTTGATGGTCCTGAACCGAAGTAGCCAATAAAGTTTTTGAGGACAGCAGTATCGGCAGTAGCAATTCATTTCTTTTGACTATCTTCCAAGCCGAAATCCCTGGAATACCTTCACACACGCGGCCACACACGCCTGCGAATATATTCAAATTCGCGTTCTTTGGTGTTCATGGGATTTAAAAATCATCGGCTCGAAGGGTAGCCACGTCCTCTCGAGATTGCTCCTTTGAGGTCTGGTCAATCGTAGTACGCCTCTACTTTATCAAACGTCTCCCCGTGCTCTTGGAGGGCTTTCATGAAATTTAATAGCTCGACCGACACGTTCCTTCACTCGATTCGACGTGTATTACCTTGTGAAAGCCATTCGTACCGATTTCTCTTCCGTATTTCCGCGAATAAACTAAGTCGTCCGTCCGATCCTTATCGTCTCTCGAGACAGGACTCTCGTCCAGTCGGAATCGTAGACCTTTCCCTCGTATTTTCTTATTAGCATCCGACCGATCGTTATTACGATTCGATATTAAAGCGCACGTCGACTGCGGTTTGCGTGAAGAAATAAAAGTCGAATCGGCGGATATCGAGAAATAAAAATTTATCTACAGCGGGATAAGTATGTTTGAAAAGCGGCGCAGAAGTGAAGTGCTTCTGGACTCGGTGCTCGGGATTATCGTGCGAACGAAAGGTGCACAGGCATCGAGGTATTTGTTAAATCTATCCGAGCATCTTCCCAAAATGGCTGCGTCAAGCGAAAGTAACAAGGAAGCAGAGAAAAATAAAGTCCGAGTGCAACAGTTAATCGTGAATCAGCCAGTAACGAGCCAGAATGGATATTAATTGCGATATTTTGGAGACGATATGAAAAGTCGAAACTTCATGCCAGCGTACTTATTGGGTTAATTTGTCGGGATATTATTATTTCGCTAAATATACTAATATAATTTTATGCTGTTGGGGGAAAACAAATCTGCGACCCCAATGCTCCAATATCTTTATAATACCTATATTTGCTATGCAAACGCAGCTAATTCGAGTAAAATTGATTATAAATGTAAATCGTCTACGTGTCTAATATGCAAATGAAATATTAAAACACGCCACTTTAATTAGCACGAAAATTTGATATAAAGCGGTAATAAATATAAATCGGTCAATCGCAAATCTATGAAAATTTGAACAGCGCCGTAAAAGTCTCTCGAGAACACAGCTAAAATCTTATTAACTAACTCTACGTACATCGTATTTCCTACGCAAAAATCTCTAATTATACGGTGTACCCTGCTTTTCGTATCTTCGTGTTCATCACACCCGTCCTTTTCGCTACAAAATTTCATCGCCTTTCATAGACAGTTCTCGATTCGTTCCTCCTCCGATACGACTCGCTATAAACGACTTGGACTATTCCGTAGCAGAATCCATCACTTATCCGTCCATCTCGAATCCACTGTATTCCGCTGCTTCTACGTCTACTCTAAGAAACCTGTATCCCCGTCGTCCTATCGCCTTAGCGTAGACTCGCGAACCTATTATCTTTTATAGCCAGCTGTTTGTTCTGCAGCAATTCTTCCGGTAATACAAAGAGATTTCGTAGTTGTTCCATCGGAGGAAAAGAGAGTGGAAGATGCAGTCGTGATTTTTCCGGATACGGCAGCAAGTAGAAATTCAATAGATAGCCGGACGGTAGAGGATGTTGTAGAGATTGTTACGGTGGGCGTGATCTATGGGAGCACCGTGACCCGGTCGGCCCCACAACTTTCTCCAGGTATCGAAATGTCTGCGACAGCTTTCCTGTTCCATACGTCGTTCCTCCTGGAACCAGAGTCACCCCTTTACATTCTATACCCGGTATTTCCTTTGACGCGTACCCGGATTAAATCGATCGCCATCGAGCAAAAGCTGTTACTAAAATTTCAAATGGACTAATAATTCGTCCAAGGCAAGTGGAATTCGATTTTCTCTTCTTTTTTTTTTTTCTTTTTTTCCTTTTTCGTCTTCTCGAGTAACCGTCATCGATCGATGGATCGACCGAAATTCGAGTTACCGGCATCTCGTCGGTGTGTACACTTACCAATGCCTCCTCCCGTTTTCGTCGCATTTGCTCGGCGAGTTCAGCGATGTACTCGCGATTCCCAACTCCCAACGCTCGCAATCTACCGACAAAAGCCGCCCAGATGAGCTTCACAGATTTCAATATCGCTCGATGCTCGTCATTTTGCCTTCCGAACACGCATCAAGCTGAATGATTTCGGAAGTTGAACAAAACAGGGTACAAAAGCTCCGCGCTGTTTTACGACTGCTATTGTAACCCGGTATTAATGCAACGCAACAAATTGGAACTTTGCAAAGTGAATCGCAATTCGATCGTAACGTCGCCATGTTGTGGCGCGGTTGCGAATCAGGTCCGCAATTTTTGTATACAAAGGGCCTCGATCGAGCTAAACATTTAGCCAGATATCGCCGAATGGCTGATGAAAAACAGCTGAAACTGTGGTATATAATTGCTTCGCATGTACTGGAAATGCCGGTTAAATTGCGGCTAGTTGCACGAGATGCTTTCGCCGGGCGAACAAAATGGGAACGCCGGTATAAATATTCCAACAATAACTTCTGATTCCGATGGTTCAGGTAATGGCCGCCGCGCTCATTACGATATGTATGGAAACTTACGATAATACCGGTATTGCAAAATTGCTTCACTTCGAAACTAACGTAACATATTCCCGAATGTTATTTTCGGTTTCGAGAGTAAAAAGGAGTGGAAGGGAGGGTTGGGGAGGGGGAGGAAAGGACGTGGCTCCGGCGAGTAAATCCGCTTGAACGATGCAGTTTCGAGGAGCAACGAAAGAGAGAGAGAGACTAATGCTTCGACGACGAGAAAAGCAAGTTGCATGCACTCGGAGCAGCTTTCTTATTATAAAAAAGGCGCTTTCCATTTCTCCGATAAACTTCCCGCGAATCTATAAAACTTTCATCGGCGCCTCCTGTTGAAAAACTTGGCAAACATCGCAATGAAATGTGAAAGCAGGTTAAGCGAGCCGTAAGAAGGAGAAAAAGTGTCTGGAAAACAAGGATCACCGGGACGATATCAGCCTTTTTTACGACGATATAATATATGAAGCAAACACGTTCGCCAACTACTTGTTACCGCGCTTCCACTTACGAGAGAGACTAACCTACCGCAATACAAACTTCTATTACTCTCGGAAAACTATTGCAATATTGTTTCTCGGCTGTGCACGGCTTTTTACGCGGATATTATCCCGGCCAGAGTAGTTTCCTGCACTTTTATCAATGTTTCCCCGTGAACAAATAACATTCGCGAAAAAATTTCGTAAAACCGGCTCGCGTTTCGTCCTGGCGGAATTAGACGGACAGGCAAGGAGTGTGAAATTGCAAAAATCCATTTGGGTTATCTGAAGGTTCAGCCGTGCACTTGAAATAATTCCTTGTCTCTCTGTCTCGGAAGATTTAAGCAGCCCCTACAAACACGTGAGAAAAGATAAGCGCGGTGTTACCTTACAAGACACCTACATTCGGACAGCAGTCTGCTAAGTACATATCTACCCTTTAATAGCCACGTATACGAGAGACATTATTCGGATAAAAGACGAGAATGCCATTTCGTTATTCCCCCATACGCGGATTAACCCTTTCCGTTCTTTACGAAGATTTGGCCTTTTATCGCGGCAAGAAGAAATATTTTTCCTCGTCTCCGCAGAAGGAACAGGCACGGTATAAGTCGAGCATGGAGAGAGCAGCGGAAGTTGTAGCGATCAGGAAACGTTGGGAATTAATTGAAGTTTCGCCGAGTTATTGCAAAATGTCAACCGCCAACTTTCCAGGTATATAAAATCTACATAACTGAAATGCAACATGAACCCCTAATTAAAAGGAAACACACGCAGAGATCTGTTGGAAACAATTTTGTTATCTTTCGCGGAGGACTCGTTTGAACTTGTAACCTGAATCTACAAAGAAGTTGCAAAAGATTCAAATGAATATCGTTGAAAAGTTCGCCGACCGTGTCTCCTTACAGCGAGATCGAATTTAGCCGGGTGGCTAACAAAATGTGATGTCAGTGGAAACAGGAGCGGGGCTCATTGTTCCGGTGTCTCTTATTTCGTCAAGAATCGTTCTCCAAGATAAGGGTCCCTTCATTAACAAACACAAGGAGCGAATTAGAGCATCCATCCCTGGAATTCGCTTTATCCGCCCACTCCATTCCCTCTGGTGTTTCGCGAAAGGAAAGAAGAGAATGGCTGGATCGAAAGTTATCTATGGTCCAGAGAGGTTCCTTCCAGACAGGTGTAATATCTGAATATACCGCTTCGATTCCGTAGTCTTTTCTTCTCTAAACCAGTCGATAATGAATGATGATTAATCGCCGCAGTGTTCCGCCGGTGTCCAGCCGTGTTATAAACAACGTAACATCCCTGACGGCTGCTTCATACAAAATTCCATTAAACGCTATCAAACTGTCTCGTTATACATTAGTCTGGCAGCGTACCCGTCTGTAATCGGTATAACGACGTCACGTTAAAACAATATCCCGTATGACTTTAAATGATATGGATGAGGATAAAATCACGAAACGAAATTGCACGCGCTGGTAACTTTGCGGGGAAAGTTCCGGTTGATCCGAAAGTTTCGGAGCATAGGTCCCTCTCGGTAGAAACGGCGATCAATAACCAGAGACGAAAGCGGCAAATGTTAAAGACCGAGAGGAATTTTCTCCTAAGGATAATGAATTCCTAATAACTCGACAACGATAATAATATCTTTAGTCGTTCGAACGGAGAGAATAGGCTGCGACATAAAAGAACTGGAGGAGTGTTCTCGACGGAAAGAATTCTGAGCGTCGCCAACGGTACGTATACGTATACGGTTAATCTAGAAATGGCTACTACCCTCGAAAACGTTAAGAGAAACCGAGATTGAAGCAGAAAGGACCGAAGAGCGAGTCACGATTCAAGATTTTCCCTCGCTCCTTCTTTTTTCCTTCGAAGCACACACGCGTTTCGAGTAAAACTAGCCGTGCACGTACGTCCGGTTCGTTTGTAGACGTCGGTAGAACTCGGACGAGGCGATATCACGGAGGTGTGGAGAAGGAGAGCAATATTTCAAAGTGCGAGGAGAAAGTAAAAGGAAAGTGACTGGCATGAACGACAATACTGTAGAAGGCAGCCGTCTCGGACGATTTTTCAGCGCGTAGTTATCCGGACGCCTTGGAACGAGGAAAATCGGAGGGGCTGAGGAGATATTGCAAGCAAAACTGTGTTGACGAGCACGCCGAGCGACAGATTGTAACGTTGACAAACATTCGAGAGGAAGAGAGGGAGGCTGCGGAGGGACCGGCAGCTGAAGTTGTCGAGGTCGAGAGAGTTCGGGTCAATGGGTTGATTACCTGTAATGCAGTTACATCCCCCGAGTAGCGCAACAACGCTAACCAGACCTGCATTGTAGGCTCATGGCTCGTCGCATTTTGATACGCTATGTCTTTCGACGCATCTAGATTAGACCGGAATGACACGAGAGGCATTGAATGCGACGACGCAGAGTCACAGACCTAGAAAACTCGAAATTCCGCTGGCACAGCAACGAAACGAAACTCGGAATAGCACGGCAAAGGCACCTCGAGAATAATCCACGAGAACGAAAGGAAAAGGAATAGGCGGGAATATCGGCTATCGGGAATGAGAGGGCGACGCATGAAAATGAAGGCTAAAGGGAAACGAGATATTTCATTTTCAATACGCGATACGTACGACTCTATCGTGTATCCAGGACGCGTAGCATCGGTGACAACGTGACGAATGCATCGCGGTTGCGAGTAATAACGTCTGCTAGTCAAAAGCGGCACCAATTCCACGCCCCCGGTCAATTCGTACACTTGAATTTCCTCGTTGTACGGGTTTTTCGAATCCTCGACCAGTTGCGTGTCCGTGGCGATACCTATGAAACAAACTAACCTAGAAACCGGAGACCAACGTAATAACACCGACACTGACAATTTCCGTCCGTTTACCTGGTTCTGCCTGATCATCAAAGAACTTGCTCATATCCGTCACCCGCAGAGGATTAATACTCCTCCTGTGTAACCTTTCGATCGTCGAATCGCTGGTCCAGCCCTGAAAGGATTCAAAGTGGTAACTGGCTGCCAGTGATGCAGCTTGTGCAATGCAAACCGGATCGACTTGGTCTAACAGCAGTTCATTGGTATTCACGTCTTGGATTTGCGTTGATCGCTTCTAAGATCTAGGTACCTAACGGTGTTCGTGTAATATCCAAGTGCCATTGTCTAACCCGCTTACGCACACTCTACAAAGGCTTTCCTATCCCTTGCCAACGTTCCACAGCTCCTTCCATGCTTCAGCCCAACGAAAACAATATCGCCCTTCGATTAGTTTCATCTTTGATCGGGACAAGCTTTTTTCAAACGAGTCTTTCCCGTGTAAGCAACGGCGAAGCCCAATTGATTTAAAGCAGACGTTGCCCCGAAATCCAACATAGACGACGAATAAAAGAAAGAAGAAAGAAAAAAATAAGAGATTCCGCGGTTGAAGACTTAATGGAAGGTAAAAATTTCGAAACAACCGGGAGCGCGGATGGAGAAGAGGAAGACGAGCGAGGAAGAAATAAATCAAAGAGTAAATCGCGAAGAAGGGCAATAGAGCCGAGGAGAAAAATTTATCATCAGATAATCAGTAATCGCTTAGCTAGACCAGACTTGACTTAACGCGGTTGCTTCGTTCATTTATCAACGTCGTTCCAGTTAGCCGGTTAGTTACAGCAAGGCCGTGCGGTTTATTATGAAGAAAAACAGAAAAGCTTCCATAAATCCGTGCCTGGGAACGGGTTCACGCGAGAGAGACAGCAGGAATGGTTCGAACTCAACGAGGCAAGATTCACAGACGAAGATCCCTGCGGGAAGGGTGTAGCGATAGGACGAGTTTACGTGCAGGAAGAAGTAAACTTGGCTGAAGTGGAACGCGCTAATAAATTTCAGTTTAAACTTTCGGGTCGCGGAAGCTGGTCAGAGGATCGTTCAATTACGCAGTAACGCGGCACGGTTATGTGTTTGCCGTTCGAGGATGCTACGGCGGTTAATTAAAAATTAAGAGTTTGGTCCTTGGGGATAGGTTGGTTGAGGCCGAGAGGAAAGGCCGAAAGGAGGGTAGGGTTGGCTGGCGTGCTCGATTGAAGCCACGTCTCCACGGAAACGCAACCGCCGTGTCTCGAAAGCACGTTAATATAAGCGCTAATTTCCACTTCAAACGTTGTTTACCGACGCCCGCCGTGTACCGTGATATCCAGCCCGATAGAAAAACCTAAAAACGCGTCGTTGCGTCCGTTTTCCGTGACAGGACTTTAACCTGCGCGTGTGCGAGTCGTAGGATTCAGCCAGCCTTGATTGCGTCCCGCTATCTCTTCTAACGGGTCATGCATCCCGGTCTAAAAGCACCGCCATCTCGTACTTTCTATCCAAATAATACATCTCGAGTGGCTGCTTCTCTGCGTCTATGTACAAAGCCGATCTCGAAGTCCGGACGATATAAAAATCGCGAAAGGATGAAAGGCTAACGGGATGATCGGCGTGGTACACGCGTGGCGATTTCTGCCAGGGGTTGACGACTGTCGTCGCATCGATCCTGATTCATCGAACGTTTTCGAAGGACCGTTAAGCTCTGTAACCGCGATAAAGAACCGAAATTAGCGGGGATATCAATTCCGGCTGCAACGGTTTTAGTAGCTCGTGAAACGTCGATTCTCTATCGATTCTATTATATTTCGGCGGTGTATCGGTTGCGGTTACGGTTTTATGCAATGTGTATCCGCGTATTCTAATATCGATTCCATTTCGGTTCGTTAAACAGACACTCTTATCGATTTTATAAAATCGTTTATAAAATTGCCGCTTGAACAGCAGTATAAATTCCCTTTGATACCGCGCGCGTTTACCACTTCCGATCGCTGTTGTTGTTCGGTTGCACGTTAGATTAATTTGCAACGCGAGATATCGTATAGACACGCGATAAACTTGACGCGTTGCGAAACTCCGAATTCCGTGTTTCGAAACACCGATCGTAGAAAAAAAGTGTAAAATTCTCGTGATCGATTTTATAAACGGTTACGTAAAAAAACTCGCGAAAAACGCCTGCGTCAACCCCTGATTTCTAAGTAGGGATACGAAATGAGAAACATAAGAAAAAGTAAGATAAAGAAAAAAGGGAAATATAAACAGAAAGAAAGCGAAAGTCCCTAATTAAAGGAAAGTTTGGGAACAAGACAGAAAGTCTGGCTAACAAGCTGATCGCTCGTGGATCGTAGAACCTAACGCATGAAGAAGTATGCGTACCATGGATTCGAGGAAGCGCACACCCAGCAACTTGGGATCCCTCCAAGGAACTCCACCAGGACCAGGTCGACCCCAGGGCCAGAGCGGTGCCAGCTAAGCACATGGCGTCATAGCATATTAAGCAGTTTCCAAGGTTCGTTTCCTACATCTACGAGATGACTGCCTCGCGTTCAAGCACGTGCCCGAAATCATTGCACCTGCTGTGTACTAATATCCCAGATGGATTCGCCACTCGAAAGAATTCATCTCCGGGCGAACATAAACATTCGAGTGGCGAGTTCATCCGGTCCTAGAAAATTCCCCGCCCTTCCACGTATCGCTCACTTTCAACTTTCCTGAGAGAATTTCAAAAGTCGAATCCGTATGACCGGGATCGGATCGCTGAAACAAAGGGACCAAGTTACGCTCTATTTTTCGTGGAAATTTCCTTCGAAAATTCTCTCGGCGTAAAGTTTTTCGACCTCTGCGAGAGAAATTGACTTGCTCGCCGGGAAGCCAGTAGGAACGTTCCTAACTTTACGTGATCGGAGAACGATACATCTACAGTCCGGCCGGAAACCGGCTGAACACCTAGCTACGTCGACCTTCTCTCTTTATCGACGTTGCTCCTACGAAAGAGGTGTTTCACGTTTACCGTACAGGGAAAGCCCATTACGAAATTCTTTTCTGTCATTACGAGAAAAAGCTTCTGTCGTTACGAGACGATCGTAGCATCGTGTTATTATCGTACAGGCATTCCGTCCTGGAATCCGTTAAAGACCGTATATTCGGTATTTGAATATTTGCCGACGAATTGGCGAAAGGCGTCGCTAATTGGAAGTATAATATTAATCAGTGTTATTCCGAATAACCACCTCTCCGTCGATTTAACTGCCGAGGTTAAATAATATGAATAATCGATGGAGTAGATGAAGTTTCAATTATGAAAGACAGTCGGAGGGAAAGATTTCCGAAGGAGATTGAGCTTCGAAAGCAGGAGAGCACCGGTATATTCCTGACCAAATTATCCGAGCATATTACCTTGATAATTGAGAGTTATCCGCACAAAGATCTCCTTGTGGTTCGTTAACAAGCCATCGTTAAGCGTATAAAGAATATCGACGCATGTCGATCGATAAGCCATGAACGAGATGGCAGAAAGGTTTCGTGCACGAGGTCGCTTTAGATGTTAATGAAAAGCAACGTCACCTCACCGACAGGTACATAACCGCATTTTATCGATAGAAGCACGATAACGATAACTCTGACTGCCCTCCAACCCTTTCGCTATCTTATCATCGTCGAATCGCGCCGTTGCCATCTTCTGTGCCCTCCTACGGTCTTTCCTTTTCCATTACGACCGCCCTTTGTGTGACATTAACCGTGAAATAAAACGGACTTGCAGGAAATGCGACTCGAAACTTCGCAAAGATACCTTACAGAGTATCAAGAACCAGAGATGAAATATACTCGATGACGAGTCGTTATTAAATAAAAACATTTCTACAGTAGTTAACTCTGTCCGTCAAACGAGACGCCTGTCAATCATTCGAAAGAGGGATCGACAAGCTAAAATTTTAGCTCGACTAGCTAAAATTAGATGGATATAATTATATTAGTATACAAAACGCTTTATCTACGGATACTATAATAAGATACAGAAAATTCACGAGAATAGATCGTTGTATGCATTTTTAAAGGAATGGAGGAGCTGGAACGAAAGGGAAGAAAGAGAGCTACTGTGAAATACTCATTCGGCAATGGCGCGTTTTAAACAGAAAATAGGAAACCGTGTGTTTTACATGGCACAGCTATGCGCTATCTTTTTTATCTCGACTTTGAATTGCAAATAATCCTTCTGAACTAGATCCCGAATCATGATCACGAACGATCGCCGAGCACTTGCGTCACTGGAAACATATCGAAGGCAAACATTTGCACGGTTATTATCGGGCAGCAGAGAATGCTTCTTTACGATGATAATGGTTCTGGTAATTGGCAGGATAATAAGGGTTAGAACGACATCCTCCGCCACGAATTGCTAGCTGTTTTCTGCAAACAGGGGCGCCCTAATTTTGCAAACAACCTTCGATCCTATCCCGCCGTTCCCTCCATCCGTATTTGTACATAACGTCACGTCGAGGAATAATATTATTCGTAGATTTTCGTGCCTGGAATTTCGCGATCTCGCCGTCCCTGCTTTCTCGCGTGGCTTTTGGTTCGATGGGCCGTTAGTATGGGTAACATATCCGCGTTGCTTTATGGCAATGGAACAAATTTCATTCAATGTTTGGAGTAGCATTGAGTTATAGCATTTGGCTCGGTGTAACAAAGTGTACATTTTTAGCGGGAATGAAACAAAATTCCGAATTCCATTTGCATGCGATTCTTTTAATTTTCAATTTAAAAAAGCGCTAGAAACAAATCAGAGCGTAAAAAATAGAGCAGTGCGTTAAACCCGTGCTAGAGTACGCCGGGCGAACAAAAGATAAGGCTGGAAGAAAAATGGAATTGACTCGAGCCGAATTAGACGGATTAAACGGTGCCTTGTAATTTTAAATTTACCTTTCAACGATAAAATCGGCAACACGGGAATAATGGCTCCGATTAATGAGAATAAAAGATAAAAAAGCAATTGCTAATAATGTACATATTATAGAACCACCGTAAATTGAAACTTCGTATTGACAATGATTAATTCATGCTTTTATAAATGAATTACTAACTCACTTTGCTTCGATATTTCACATTCTTGTATAATATAATAATCACGTTTTACCGATATTATATTACCTAACACAGAAACGAAAAAAGTTGCGGAGAAAATTACGGCAGTGATTAATTAAATTCTTTAACTCGATGCGGGAAACAAGTGGTCAAAAAACATCAATTAACAAAGATTAAATTTTTGTAATTAATTAAAAAGGACAAAGCTTCGACGCATATATTTCCACGTAAAATCGATTCGCGGATTTTTATTTTAACGCGGGGCATAATGAACGAATAATATCCAATTTGTAGAAGAACGTTCGTTATTACGATGATTTTATTCGTGCTTGTAGCGGCGCATAGGGAGAATACAATTTTTAATCCACTTTGAATTAAGTTCTGTCACGATGTTAAAAACAGGAAAAATCTATAAAATGTAATCGATTTCGATATTCGAGTTTGCGATTAACGACTTAACTCGTATTTTTGGCTATTCCATTTTCTCTATTATCTTTTTATTGATCAAATGGATACACCAAGTAACCACCCGAAAGGCATTACATGTTCCCATGTAACAATATTTTTTTATCGAATCGAGTGCATTTCGATGATTGATATCGGTTCATAGACTGCGAGTTGGTAATACAGCGGTACAAAAATTGTAGAAAAAGTGCCCAAACACAGCGTAGCGAACAATAGAAACGTTGTTCACTCGGATGAAACATATCAAGGATTAGCCGACCAAAAAGAGTCGAATTTATCGCTAACATAACGAATATTACGAGAGATCTGTTTACCCAAATCGAATTCAATATTCTCCTATGAAAATGATTAAATCTCAAATACGCACGGACGTTTAAATGGTTCATAAATTAAAACTTTACCTGGCCGAAATTGTGACACTTCGATAGCTCCGGGGGTTCTAGGGGAACATTTTTCTTCCTAAGGGTAGCGGCACAAGGAGCACCACCACCTGGTTTACCCCAAGGCGAATAATTCTCCAAGATTTGCTGTAGCTGCAACGAAAAAGTTACGCTTGTTTAAAAACTTTACCTTTCGACTGATTAATTCAGAATTTTTGTATCGCTGGAAAAAACAAAAAGGCGGTAAATTTAATATCCAACACGAAAGCTAACGGTAATTAACGTAATAACAATGAATAATGAATATTATCGAAGTTCGATATTGATATCGAGAGGAAGTAAATAACTAGGCGAATGAGAAGACCGTATTGCCGCGGTTTCACTTGGTCTGACACTACACGGATTGATACTACTGCGCGCTTATCGAGATCTCTATTGTCCGAACGGTTTTAGAGAGCGAATATCCGAGAAACATAGAGAACTCGCTTTCAAGGCTCATCTAACGCCTTTCAACGAGATTTTTAAAATCAGCTACTCGTTCAGGCCAGACTGAACTTTGCTTTTTCGCCGGCTTACCGTGGATATCAATATTCTTCCGGCAAAACTTTACGAGGCAATAACTTTTCTCGAAACATGCTTGCAACCAACTTAACATTTTGATACGGTGCTTCTGCAAATGGAAAATTTAAAGCCCGACATACTTTCGTACGGAAACTGTATTAAAAGAAATTGTAATGGAAAGTATTAATTGAACATAACATTTTGTAATCACTTTTTCCGTATAAAAACTCCCTATTGAGAAAAGCGACTACGCGAGAGAACATTTGTACGATGCAAATGCTGTTTAAAGCAAAAAGAATATGAACCCTTCTGTGTTTTAACTCAGTTTTTGGTGAAACGTTTCCATTAGAACGTGAAATAATTCGTTCCGTGGAAATCTCGACGAAACGTGCTTTTTATTCTATAATCTGGTCGCAGATTTTCAATTAACGTTCATCGTTGTAATTTACAGATAAACGCTCCTGTTTATGATTATCGGGCGAAGAGGAATTTCTTCGAACAGCTTTTGTCGTATGCTAATATTCGACTATTCTTAATTCAACGTTGCCCCGCTGCGATAAGTAATTCGGATGCACTTTACGGTCCTGAATATTTTAATCTTTTATTGCATTCTGCGGGGTGGCTGCTACACATATGAATTTTCTACCAGAAATTGTTCTCTATGGTAAAAAGAAAACTCGAACCTGCCCTGATAATACCCATCCCTGACGTTTCCATATAAAAGGGATATTTACAACCTTTTTAAAAGGAAATTGCGTCCTCCTAAAACGTACACCAGTTCGTAGACCAAAATTAAAAAATTTAAGGTCGCATTGATCACTTGGAGCACCTTTATTTTAGCTTTCCCTTTTTCTTTTTTCCTTTTTCCTTTTTGTCAAACTCCGGAGAAAGTTCAGGGAAAATTTATAACTGCAATTAAGGAATTATCAACTATCGTCTTTAAGAGTAATAAATTATCACTCCTCGTAATTCGATACAAAAGGTCAGTGTGCCACCTTAAAGATTATTTAACCGCTCGTGATTCATCGCGGTAGAATATCATCTACGTACATTGGATTTCACTAAAAATGATGGATAAAAACGTCTAACTAAGAATGACTAAAGTTACATGCGAGTTCCATTAAATGCGCGGAAACGTTTGCGCTCGTTAGTGAAATATTTCTTACAACTACCACGGCAAATATATGCAGTAATTACAGCGCAGCTACTAATGATACGGTTTATACAAATTACACTCAACTAATTGCTGCCGCATTCGCGCGCTACGTAAATCCCGTTGAAGAAAATGAAATTTCAATTGCAACGCGATCTGAATCCCGACGAAGTGTGAACCACTTCACTGAAAATTTTAGTACCATTCGATGAAACGTTCCGCTATAAATCATTCCCGTTAAGCTATACATCGATCTCCGTTGACAAAATTTACAACTCGCAGAGAATAAGATATATTTTACTCGTCAACCACATACTTTCGCCGGATAACCCACGACCGCCCCTCCTGTCTTCCATATACAATTCCAGATACTATTTACTACCGCTATCCTATAAACTTTCGTACACACTTAAGCAACAACAGGACCGCTCGAAGTCCCATTCTAGCCTGAGATATCTTTTACACGGTCTCGTAAATCTCCGCGGTTATTTCCCAGCTTTCGAAGAAAGGCTGGAACGGGGGAACAGTAAGAGCTGTTGCCGATACGAGGACCGACATTGATCACTATCCGATCAGCGACAACCACGACAAACGAAATAAAGGTAAAAAGGCTGGTGGTCAGCAAAGGGCAGAGACGCGAATGGTGCCCGAGTCAACATAACAGTCATTTACGACGCATACTTCACGTTGTTCGCGGTGCTTTTGACGTTGCAACTCCTCCTTTCGTCGTCTCCACGAGACCGTTCCCTCTTGAACAGCTCGCCGTTCTCGTTCCTTTCTCGCATCCTCCACGACTTCCGGTACGTACGTCGTCTCCGGGATATCCTGCGCCATCTCGGTCCCGGTGTCTTCCTCTTAATAAAAGGACGAACAAATCACGAGCATCGCGTGCAAGGGAACACGTGCTATGCCAGCGGATACTCTGAAAATCAAATGGATGTTGCACAGAAGTGGTTAGTAAATGAGTGCTCCTGTCTCGGTTGAAATTCCTCGAAATTCTTTCCGTATTCCCGGTGAATTAATACGGTTAAGAGCGTCGCGATGTTTTCGTAACTACCAAATTTTCATGGTCAGAATAGATTCTGATACTTGGCATTCTTTTTACAATATACGAATGGTTGAAAATTAAATTAGTCTCTGGTGATAAACGTTGAAATACATTCAGTTTCGAGTCGACAAGCGAAAGGACGGTCATAACTTTGATCCAAACGTTGTGTCGCACGACAAAGCATTTGGTCTCGTTATCATCCGCTATCGATTTAACAAGGCATTATTCTTCTTCGAGATAACACAATGTCCATGAAATAATCAGAATTCTCATCATTTTCCCGGGTGGATACTAAAATTATTTATTTATTTTATGTAATCTAGTATCTACAAGAATTAGCGTATATTGTGCATGCGGAATCATGATTCAAAACTAATAAGAATTATGCAACTGTAAGTGAATATATACTTTATCAAACAGTAATCGAATACAAGGCGAAGATAGTACGAAAAGTGGCGATACCTATTTAGGTGCTATTACGTGTTAAACATTGCTAGTTCGATTTTACGTTTAAAAATAGGTGACGAAGGTCCGAATCTCTTTATCTTCGATTTCTACGGCTACCAAGTGTTGGAAACTAGTCTATACTACACCAACTGCCCTTTGGTCGATTATCTGTGGACGACATCCACCCTGGGGCAAATCAGTGGTCACAGTAGTAGTTACCTTGTATAAAAGCGTTCTTGGTGACTACTCGAAGCGTTCCTCCTGGTTCCTTCGGCCCTAGATATAACGTCTATACGAAGTAATCAATGAAAGAGTGGCCATTGTTGGTCACTCCTTTCGCAATTATTCCTCGCGCCATTAATATGGATGTTTTTGGCAGTTGACAGTGAAAAATGAATTTCCATAATAAAAGAAGAACGACGTAGAGACAACAAACACGAGACTTTGGTGATAAAAAAGAAAAAAACGCTATTGTTAAAAGGACTTTAATAACACAGCGGTAAAGGAAAAAGTTACGAGACATCGATAAGAAAACTGTTCTAACGAGGAAAAATAACATAAATGTCTGGAAATAAATACCAAGGATAGAAACTGCGGGCAATGTATTTAAATGAGAGAGAATAATAGCGGACACAAATACCAAATAAGGGGAAACTCTCGTAAGTGAAAATACAACAGATTCCAAGAATAACAGATTCCACTCCTTCAAATTCCCGAGATATCCAAAGATACGAGCTGAATTACGAAGTTACCGATGTGAAAATGTGAAGCGTACGTACACCAAACAATGCATAAAAGATAATGTACATGGGATGCAACATTTCGGTAGTTGAATTCCTAAGTGGCGAAAATTTATCTCGCAGTTCGTACAAAGAACCCATTCACTTCATTCTTCAACATACCGCAGAATATACTCATCGCGTGGGAAAATACGTTGGGTAATAACAATTCTAATTTATCTCTCCGTAAAAGAGAAAACGAAGAGAGGGTAAACATGTATTTAGAATTTCGTATAGTTCGCTTTTTTATCAAAATGATTAGCGAACGTGTGAAAGAATCGCTCGTTTTCGGTGTGTAATTATTACAACTCACCGTAAATATTAATAAAATTTTTCGCTTATTCAAACAAATTTCTTTTATACGAAATGTGCTCGGAAAATTGATAGAAATGCGAGGAATATGAAAGTACGTAAACGTTAAAAATATTCCAAATGTGAAATTATTTTCATAACATGTTCACGATGTGCGCAATGCAAACAGCTGGTAAAATGAAAGGACTTTCGGATATGTATGCGTAATATAATTATTCCGTTTAAAAACAACTATCCCGCTAGGAAATACAGGAAAATTATCGTCGTTACGACACTTGAATTTTTGGAACTTAACGAACATTTCGTAAAGAAAATTATAATAATTCTCGTGTTTAAACGAGCGTAATGATTTCAGAAATTAACGTTAAGCTATCGAAGAATAAATTGCGATTACTAGTTTTTCCAAGACCGAAATCATTAACAATGTAGGTACATACAACTGTTGCTTTCCGCAACGCTGGGTATTTTACTTTTAAATATATGCCACAAAACCGGTTCTTTCTCTCTCCTGAATTAAATACAGCGTAAGCATACATTCGATTCGGGATAACCGTTAAAAAATTAAATAGCTCTGAATAAAACATTCTGCATACGATTACGCGATGTCATCGAATTCGTTCGCGAGAGGGAAAAAAATCCCTTGACCGTTTTAAAGAGCAATGCACTGCTTGAAATAATTACCGGAATCTATGATTCGTTAAAAGACCATACCAGACCGGTGTAAATATCCAGCCGCGTGCCTTTTCTAAATATCTCACACAATCTAAGTAGCTTGCAAATAATTATCCCCGATTATGCCGTAGGTCGTGACTTTTTAAATGTTCAAGAGATATCCATCGATTGGGTAAAGTGCACGTTGTCCTCAATTAGAATCAGACCGAAGCTCTGACATTCTTCCGTTCTAGAAGCTCGTGCAACGGTATTTCGCGAAGGGTAATATCGAATTTAATACTCACGATGATGCAGAAGTTTTGCGTGTCACGGAAACGAGACTCGATTCCGATGCAGGTAACAACAACTGGCAAAAATACTTGGTAAACCGATTACATCCATACAAAAGCTGCTCACCTGACGATGAGAGCACGCGACTGCCAACCACCCCGTGAATCCTCCCCGACGTTGCTTCCACCAAGTCAGCCACCCTCTGCTGCTTGTCGACGTCGATTCTCTACATACCACCACATACCAGCACATCCCCCTCGGTCTATGCCGTTACTATATGCGTCACGATTTACGTCGTTACCATCTACCACTATACCACTCGACCTTCGACTGCTGGCTTGTGACCAGGGCCGTGAAGATTCGCGGTAGCACCCCAATGTCAAATAAAATTACCAAAGTTTACGAGCCACGACGTGCGCAGAAAAAAAAAAAGGAAAAAAGGAAAGTAAACAAGAGAAGCGATATTTAAACACGATCACTCGGGCGATAATAATACGAAGGAACGTGCGACGTGAATGAGAACAGAGTCGAGAGGAATTTAAATTTGGGGACATTATCAATTAGTTATCAAATATTCCGATTAACTTGTTCTGGCTGTCGTTCAGAATTAATTTCGTTATTTACTTCTACCTTATACTTATGCAGTTCCGCATCGCGATTATTTTAGTCAGAAAGTTAATGTAAATTTTCACAAGCGTTGCCTGTTGCGATTAGAAGCAATTATCGAATGCCATTGACCCTTTGCGCTATCAAATTATCGGCTGTTGATTAACAAATGGATGATAATTGGCGATCGAAAATTTTATCGCGTTTTTAATTATATATAATACGTAAACGAAAGTCAAAGATCACTTAA
Source organism: Euglossa dilemma (assembly GCA_002201625.1). Taxonomy (NCBI): domain Eukaryota; kingdom Metazoa; phylum Arthropoda; class Insecta; order Hymenoptera; family Apidae; genus Euglossa; species Euglossa dilemma. The sequence continues at coordinate 296,458 of NIJG01000012.1, read as the reverse complement.
GCGTGTTATTAAATTTGTTTGTTTAAATCCATTATTATCTATAGGTTGTGGCGAGGCGTATTACAGGAATATGAAATATCAACTGAAACGATTTGCATTAAAAGATAGTTTCGCTTGTGTGTTTCATTTAAGTTACAGTAAATCAGGCCGTAGTAAAAGCTTAAATTTACACGAAACGTAAAATTTACATGAAACCAGCTGTTCTGTTTACTAGATGTGCTATTACTTTTTCAGGGTAGACACACGAACACGCAAAGCATGTTATCCTGCTAAAAGATACTTCTTGCCTTTACTTCGCTGTTATGCCGCACACAAAAAGGGATTTACAGACGTATGTACATAAATGCTTGTCGGTGATACACGACACAAGCGATTAAACTTTAAATTAAGAAAAATTCGTTTAAAAAATTATCGGTAATGACTCGTGGTTTTAAAAAATTTCAACGAGGATTTATATAACGCACGAATAAATATTATTATAGACGTTAAATTTTATCTTAGAAATTCCATTCCGAGAATTTCTATTTGTAATAACATAAATTGAACTATTATTGTTTAGTAAAATCCTTTCCCTACTTTTGAACGTCGGGTGTTTTAAACTCTTGCTATATACAAAGTTATAATGATATAAAGGTTCGATAAACCCCTGGAAACATTACGCATGGCAAAATAATCGACTTGATCTTATCGTTGGACTACTAAAAGGAATATAAAAAATAAATTACATTTTCTGTGATTTCAGACAGTTCCACCAGAGTAAAATGAAATAAGATAAAGTAGAACTGGAATGTTAACCTCTTTGACGTGGAGAAGCAGTCGATGAAAATATTCCATACAATATTGTTGGTCTAATTCAGTACGAAATGTTACGAATAATATTTTTTATCTTGATATGTAGTTTTGTTGACGTTCACTCTGCTGGTCTCGAAACAGTAAGCGACGATGAGCTTATAAATCTAATAAATACTGAGAAATATGTGATTGTGCTTTTTAGTGAGTTTTAATTCATATTTACATATACTTTATCTTTTGCCTAACTTCAAGAATTCTTTAAATATTAAAT
>NIJG01000012.1:245989-288995 GCA_002201625.1 Euglossa dilemma | reverse complement strand
GAAAAGTAAGTATGTTTTAAATCTTAGTAGTGAAAGGATTAAAAGATATAAATTATTAAACAATAATTAATATATTTTAGGGGTGATGCAAATGATACTATTAAATTTCTAACGAAAGGTGATAATAATTCTGTTGATGATAGAGGTTTATATGCACGTGGTCAATTATGGTTGACACATGAGGATGTTGTTGGTAGGGCAAGGGGTTTCTTACCATATGTAGGAATGATTACGATATACATGAATGAATATCCCAAAATTAAATATTTTGTCTTAATGTGTTTAGCAGTATATGTCTTGATACACAGAGAATAAGTGTATTTTATATGATAAATTATATGAAATAGAGTGTTATTGCAGCATTGTAAAATTAAATCCTAATTGATAACTTAAATATACACGTGGAGCTATGTACAATATGATTTCATACCACTTAAGGAATCTTTTGTATACAAGAAGTTAATTATGTAATAGTTTTGCAGAATTGTATGTACATTTACAATAGTAATAAAAAATTTTGAAATATACGTGTAAAGCAACAGTACTTCTGTACTGCATTAAAAATTAATATTTTGCCATTGGCAAAACTGATTGTATGTAAACGTCTTTATTTTTAAGCAATACCACTGTTGCTCTTTTGAAATTCATTGACATGTATAGTAAACTAGATAACAAAAATTTTTATGAATTAATAACATAATACATTATAATAACTACTGGTATTTAGTAATCAATTCACACTTGTTTTTAATACCAGAAAATCAGAAAGTCAACAAATATCCTGTATGAAAGAGAATAAAAGAGAATGAAAAATTTGTGAAGATGAACTTTAAGGTGTATATACATATGTAAGTTTATAATTTTTATTGCACATAAGATTAAGCACATCTTCCCTATCTTCAGAGTTGCAATACCTATATCTAAAGTTCTTATTTTATGGACACTGAATATTCTAAAAAGAATTGACTACTTTTTAGACTACTAGATATGGTATAATCAATGATATAATACTCAGTTATATCCAACTCTGTGGTGAAAACCTTTGTATATTAATTGTGTTTATTTAATGTAATGTAATTTCCCTCTTTGTCTATCTGAAATTCTAAAATAAATTTATGATATATAAATTGTACATACATTTTATATTTATTCCTGACAGCTTGTTTTGTATTTGTGTTTAAACTATGATAAAAATAGCATCAGGCAATAAGATTAGACATAATAAGAATATTATTAGTTGTAAAATATTGTGATAACTATTTATATAAAAAATTGTTTAAAAAGAAATTTATATACACTTATGAAGCAATTATAAGAAATAAAAAATGTATCGTTTATGGCTTAAGTATAACGTGCTTCCACTCGAATCCATGTTTCTTTTGGAGTTAGAATTAAACCTGGTACTTTATCTTCGAGACCTGTCGGTTCTCCGTCTATAAACGAAAGATTAAAGTTCTGCAACAATGCAGCGAATGCTGCGAACATAGTATATCTTGAATAAGTTTCACCCGGACACACACGATGCCCTAATTCATAAAAGAAAAAAGACGTTATTATCGTGTAGTTATTGTTTAAATATTATTTAAAATATTGTTACGTACCAAATCCAAAAGGAAAGGTGAGATCTTTGTCTAACTGGCCATTTTCGTTGAGAAACCTTTCAGGTCGAAAATTTTCGGGATCACCCCATAAATCGGGATCATTACTCAACGCTGCTAAATTTGCGATAACTATTGTATTCTGGGGAATATTGAAACCATAAAGAGTAGTATCCTTTACTGCTTTATGGAATACAGTAAACGGTGTCAGTATTTCGCATCTAAGTGCTTCGCGTATTGTCGCTTCGGTATACGGTAAACTAAAATATTTACATTTTTTTAATCAAGATACACGTCCTAAGATATTTCATAACAAAAATATCACGTAGACTGTACTTTTTTCTATCCTCCCATGTGACGAGTCTTCCGGTTCCAACTATTCTGTCAATTTCTTCTTGTACCTTTTTCTGCACTCTCGGATTATGCATTACAAGTTTGATTGCATATACAAGGGCACTCGGTACCGCAGAAAGCGCTGGAAACATGAAATCCACAAGGGTCATAATAAGTTGTTTGTCGGTGAAACTAGGTTTTTCATCGCAGTCTTCGTTTAAAATTTTTAAATATCGGTCTACTAAACTCCTATCATAATCATTATCTGAATATTTTCCACCAGTCAAATGTTCCTACAATAGTTGCGTGGCATTTTAAGAGGTATTCGATATATTAATGTAAACTAAATTAAAATTTAAAATGGAAAATTCAAATATATACCATAATAAAGTCTACCATACGATAATTTCCTTTCATCATGTTTGAAAATCCAAACATATTTCCAAAATATTTTAAGTACCAGAATTGGAATAGTGCTCCTCCAGTAGTATCACCTGCTCTTTGAAACATCATAGCAGATTCACAAAAATATTTTAATTTATGATAGTCCGAACGATCGAATCTTTCGCCGAACATAATATCCCATATATTATTCGCTACATACGGATACAAAACATCAGGAAAACGTGCAGAACCATTTTTTAAAAATGTCTAATAAATAAATTGATATTACTCAGTAATTATCTTATAATTTTTAAATCATTTTTACCTAATTTTAAAATACCTTTTCTTTGTCGTTAATAGGACCATTTTTCAACATATCAACTAGAGTCGCAATTTCTGCCATCGCATTTATTTCATATTTCTCGTGTCTTCTACCAAATCCAAAATCTCTCATATTTCGGAGAGCAAATCTTCTTTGCTCTTGCCAAAATAAACCATCGGTGAAAAATATGCCTAGAATTCCGTGTTTGAATTTAAAATGTTTTAAAATGAATTTCAAATTTCTTTCATATAGAAATACCTAATTCTTTTCCATATGCTCTTGACAAGATAGCATCTATGGTAGTCGGCCTCCCATCGAAATCGTCTCTTGACAATATTTCTTTAATACTTTTATAATCATTTGCGATAACAGCCATGTAACTACCGAAATAACATGTAACAACTTTAGACCGCAATTTATTTGCGTAATATGTGACAGATTTAGCGGGAAATTTGTAATTATGCCATAATAAATGCCAGTAAGATCCAACTATCGGTAATCGTGGAAGGCCTATTATAATACAGTGTTTAAATTACAATAAAGAAGCGACAAAAGAAACAACTTAAAAATAATAAGATTTTAGAATTATCTATAAGTAAAAACTTGTAATTGTTTTAATTTAATAAAACTTACATGGTGGCACATTTGGTGGTGTAGATTTGATGAATTCATAAATTTTATATATTATTAATAAAAGTAATATTACAATTAAAATCGGAGACATCTTTTCCGCCAGTATTGAGCATACACTGATCGTTTTAACTTGTTATGAACTACTTAATACAATGTCTATCTTAAAAGGAAAAATAAAAAAAGTAAGTATCTTCGCATATATATGGACTGTTATTCACATTCAGATATATCTTTTTACTACTCCCTTATCTTTTGGTACAAAGTCGAGTTTTTTTAACTTTTCCCTAAATTTTTAGCAAAATATAATACGATTATTATTTATGTTATTATAACGAAGAAAGTTATTTTAATTTTTTAAACAATTATAATTCCCTACCTACTATTACCTTTATATCCTCATCTTAACAAGTAGTACGTACTTTATTTCTGTTCATTATAATAAATACACACAACTTTAAGTAAACAACACAAAGAGTTAACTAAGAGTTAAGAGTTATAATGTATACTTCTGATAGGAGCAAAATCATTTATCTTGTTCCATTATTAATACTGATTAAACACATAAGAATATATCACAATGGTTGGAAATTACTAAATTTGTTTCATTGCTAATTATGCAATTAAATAGATATCTTATTATTAATGTTATTATTATTGTTGTTGTTATTATTATTATTATTATTATTATTATTATTATGCAACATATTTTACTTTAAGAATGACATTTTTTAAGCATAAGGTGTAAGGATAGCTTAAAGAAAACAAAATTTCTAACAAAAATCTCTATTTTACAATACAAAGTATTATACATTTATTTTTTAAATCACAACATAAAACATCTAAGTACTTTTCATTATATTTTATCATACTGTACTCTACGAAACTACAAAAAATAACATTTTCTTTTCTTAGATAATGTAGCCCATGATTTATTATGTTAGATTCTAAATCAGGTATACATATTTTGTTTATTGAAAATATTTAGTATCACCTAAACAAACTACTTGCAGACTATTTTTAATCACTGAACGCATTCGATCATCATTCATAATTGCACAACCTACATTTGGAGATAATTTATATAATAAACAAATACAGTCCTCTAGATTCTGTATTATTTCTTTGTCAAAGACTGGAGTTTTTGTTAAATCAAAATGCAATTTTAAGAAGACAGTGTACAAAGGTACACAGTGAGCTGCCACTCGAAGATGAAACATCAATAGGAAGGTTTTTGCAGTCTAAAAAAATTATATTCAATCTATAATAAAGATAATAAAACAATGATAAATTATATGTAAGAATGTTTACCTCCAATGTTGCTTTTAATGTTTTTAAATCTGTATGATGCTCACAATATTCAGAGAGTATTCTTGTTAATCTTTCACACCACTTGGCACAACCAATGTTAGTCAAAAGTTGAGGTAAGCTCAACATATACACACGTCTCAATTCTACATTTTGTTCAAATTCCATATTATCCAGCAAGACAGCTAGAATATCATCCCGCTTTGTCCACTGCAATAACATGTATAATATTATCACATTTGTGCTTAAATTGAAATTACTTACTTCAAACTTAAACTTACTTCAAATACATTTAACGTATTATCCCAATGTTCAATGGTAGCTAATAAACTTGTTAAGCATAAATATACCAAAATTACATATTTGGCTTCTCTTCGATGAGTTAAACACGCTAAAGCATGGAAAATTACTTTGGCATACCCTGTGTCAATTAATCCCTTTTTCTAAATATTCAAATTTGGAATTAGTAACTTATATAGCTGGACAAATTAATAATTGAAATTTGATATAAATTCTTACCAAATGAGAATGTTGAATAATTTGATGTAAACACTCAAGACCAACTACAACATTTTGTGGCACATAATCATCAACAATTATTAAAGCTGTTGGAAGCACGTCGTTAATATGATTGTATAAACCTGGTTTCTAAAAAGAGGGATATGTTTTAACGTAAAATGAAATTTATAATTTGTCCTTTTCATTTTATCTACAAACCTCAATTTGATATAAGATCCATTTATAGGATGCTAGGGCTGCTGGATAAGATTTCCAAGTATCTTTTAATAACTTAGGCCTTAGTGTTAACAATACTGTGGTAAAGTTATTTTGTTCCATTAAAAATTGTGAGATGGTTTGATGTCTATGTAATTCTAAGATTCCGCTGATTAATTCTTTGGAGATAAATACAGATTCTACAGTGTTCCAAACATTTTTTTCATGGTGTTCTCCAATAAGTAGTAACAAGTTGATAGTAAAGGTTTTTACTACTGCTGCATTTAAATCTATTTGCACATGTCCTCCATTACGACTGTGAATGATATGATGAAGCATACATTTGATATCTTGCAAATTTCTGTCTACAACTTGTTTATATTCTCTGAAATCTTCTTCTTCGCATGGTCGGTTAGCACCGACGGTTTTCTCAGGAACATAGCTCTTTTGAACAAGATCAATGCATCTTGCCCATAAACCATCATCGAAAAAGTCGCCCGTAATTTTTAGAGCTTCTAGTTCTTTCAAAAGATTATTCATTTTAAACATATTTGTCAAGGAAACTGACAAGAGATAATGATTGCCTTCTTGCGAATCAACTTTTTCGCAACGATTTATTAGTTTCGCATATACACACAGAAAGTATCATTTTCCGAATTGTCGCAAACAATAGTACTTCAATCGAATCTGATACCCTTAATCGACGAAATAGTTGTCGACTTTTTTACGAACTTGCTTTCGAACGATCTGAACACTCAATCACAAAGGAGTACACCACTTGTTATCGTGTACACTCAAACATGTTGTAATTTCACATAGATCTTTACATGTATTTTCCAACGTTAATATCCAACGGACTAATTGTAACGAATATTCCTTTTACTAGCCTACCTTTATAAATTTACGGTTTAATTACTGTATTTTGTAATATTGTTCGATGTCTCGAAATGGTAATCGATACGAATCTCACGAGGTCTCGAAGTGTCTGTCATCTTTACCTTCCTTCAACATTGTCGTCAAAAGTTGGTTTCCTTTCTCTTTTGTGCAATCTTTCTTTATCATTCGTATCGTTTAATATGGTTTTGCCTGTCATTTACATGAGTGTAGCTGCTAATGTGTCTGCCCTTCAAGTTTAATCAAAATCAAGAACACATTCTTAACGCCAAAGAAATTCCCCTGAACACTGTTCAGTAATGTTTCGGTGCAATACTTGTTCATACTGAGCGTCGGGTCGCGTAACGTAAATTATTATTTATTTTTTTTATCAGTTTCTGAGATCCTTGGTAATTATGAATTAAAGAAGGTGTAGTAGCTGGTAGTTACGATATGGCTGAGTACCGTTAGTTCATTTTCTATTTTTTTCATATCATTTATCGTATTAACGATTTATTTTCCATGATTCGACTTTAGATTTAAGTTCCTCCTCCATTTTGCTTCCTACATGTGGGGCACCGCCCTTCAAATAGTTATTATTTAGCATTTCCTTATTTCTTCCTTGAGATAATATCATATTGACATAAAGGCATCTCAAATATTATTTCTATTATTCGGGAAACTTTTCACGGGTTTCTTCTGAAAGTTACATAACCTCATTTCTTGGAGTCATATGAATTTTGTATTTTGCGTGTCACTTATCCAATGTCATTTTATATTGTTTTTTGTTAATTACTCCGTTACAAGTAATGTCATTATTGAGATGTTATCTACATTAAACATAAAGTAAAATTCATCAATTTTTTAAATACTATGTGGTTCTGTTAAGAATCTGGTTCTTATTGTGTATCATCAGGGGTAGGCAGTGATTCAGAAGTTATGGCAGAATTAGCAGCATTTCTTGGTCAGGAAATTCCTGAGGGAAGGAGCAACCTAGCCGAGAATCATATAAATCTTGAGCGAGTTGCGGATTATTGTGAAGCAAACTATTTTCAAGCAGAAAACAAGAGAATAGCTTTAGAAGAAACCAAAAACTTTACCACCCAGTCACTGGCTAGTGTAGCCTACCAAATAAATACTCTTGCTTATAATTTTTTACAATTGTTGGATTTACAAACATCTCAGCTTGCTGAAATGGAAAGCCAAATGAACCATATTGCTCAGACAGTTATGATACATAAAGAGAAGGTAGCTAGAAGAGAGATCGGAGTATTAACAGCCAATAAAATTACAGTACGTCAATACAAAATTATTGCACCTGCAAACCCTGAGAAACCAATTAAATATGTGAGAAAAAGTATCGATTATACAATTTTGGATGATATTGGGCATGGAGTACGTAGTAGTGGTACCCCAAGAAGTAAGCAACGTGGTGGAAGTCAGGGTAGTGTTCAAAGTTTAGGTGCTGCTTCTACTGGTTCTGGATTGGGTGCTGCTATGGTTGGGCCAGCTCCTACAACTAAACCACCTACCCCACCTCAGGCAGTAAGAACTGGTAAATAAAGAAATTCAACACGTTTATTGCTTTAGAATGATTTTGAACTATTTATAAGTAACTTTTGTATTTTATCTAGGAACATTAAGCAAGGGATCACGGGAATACAGGACTCCACCTGCAGTTGCTCCACCTCAAGTTCCTAGTCATTATGCTCCTAATTATCCATTGGGCCATCCAAGAAGAGAACGTGGTCCTGGTTATAGTACTCTACCTCTACATGCACATACCACATCTCATACAACTCACAATACTAATCATAACACACATACAAACACTGCAACTCAACATACTTCACCACCTCAAGTAGGAACAGTTCATCCATTGCAAAGTCATCCACAAACACCACCTCCAGCACCACCTAGCGTAACAGCAGGATATGCCCAGGAACAACACAATAGTATGCCTCGTAAGTATCCTTTGGATTGATATTAAATATCAAGAACAAAGAAAAGATGGAAATTTGTTTTTCGTTTACAGCACCACCCTCACCATTGGTTGGTATAACTGGTAATACGTTAGATTTCACCAATTACCATACTTTGTCGGAAAGATTGAGTCATCAAGTTAGTCGAACTAGTGGCGCGAATAGTCCACCGTTACCACCGCCTCCGCCACCAGAACAAGAAGAACATCCACAGTTTGGTAGACCTACGCAATCTAGCGGTGCTATTATGCCTATTGTGCCAGACGAGGAAGATCTGCCTGGTTGGGTTCCAAAGAATTATATCGAGAAAGGTATGTCGTAATATTATTTCTTAAAGTATAGAGTATGTAGTAGTAAGATATAATAAAATATTACCATTTTAGTTGTTGCAATTTATGATTATTATGCCGACAAGGAGGATGAATTGAGCTTTCAGGAAAGCTCTGTAATTTATGTATTGAAAAAGAATGACGATGGGTGGTGGGAGGGGGTCATGGATGGTATAACGGGTTTGTTTCCCGGAAATTACGTAGAACCTTGCGTTTAATAAATTTTCCAACAATTGCATTTAGATTTATCAAAATTGTGAATATAGAACGTTATTCGCAAGAGACTGGAAATCTGAGGGACATCTGTGGTTCTTTGGTTTTAATATCTTATTTAGTATTAATAATCGTAAGGCTGTATTAACGTAATTTATTAATGCAAGGATACGAAACGGTGCAACAATGTATGGTATGGAATGCGATATAGATGTAAATTACAGATTCTTCCAAAAATCTCAAATATCATGCGAATTTTCTAAAAATCAAACTAACCAATCTTTGTATCAACATAAGAAAATGTATTTTTTGGTAAATAGTATTTCCTTCGGTGGGTGTTATTTTATCTCGACTCCAATAGATGATATTTATATATATATATATGTGCATAAAACCATCTAATTATTATTCCGCTATATAATCAATTAGCTGTTAATTGTATTTATGTATCTTAGCTGTAATCAAGGCGATGTTAGTAATAGGCTAATGAGCAATCAAAATACCAAACGTCCTTGTCGTGTAACAAAAATCTTTGCGCCTTATACGGAACATAACTTTGTAATATAAATTGCTTTCATAAATTGCTTAACAAGCTTATTTTAATAATTAGCAATGCATTGACCTCAGGATTTTATTTCTCGTAAAATAAAGGGGATAAAAGTAATCCACTTTTGATTTTCCTGGAAGGTTCACAGTATATTCATAATACGGTTAATTAATGTATGTATATCATTTAAGACAGTGATTTCATTTAACCAGATAGTGCCGTACTTAGCCGCGTAATATTCGTACTTTGTGCGGTGCTAATTAAGTCGTTAGTGCACTATTAAGACAGATATAAGTACCTCTTAATTGGCCAAGTAATGCTCTGGCCGTGTTTCCCTCGTTTCTCCCTTGATGTACTTCAAATTATCATTTTATATGCGTTCAAATGTATCGACAATAAAATGGCTCGTTTTTGCGAGGATTTCGTATTTTGGAATTATCACAGCTACAGGATTTCCAAATGAATTAAAAAAAGAGATAGAGGGACCGCAGCGGAATTTTTAACAAAAGGTTTTTATTTATCACTAGAAAGATATACAATGTACGGATGCGATTGTATTTAGAATCAAATAAAAAGATTGTAATAAAACTTGAAATGACATTCATCGATCAGTTACGGTCTACAAATTTTTCTTAAATCCATGCAATTTCAAACGTCGTGTAACATTGTTTCAGTTCGATTATTTCGCCATTCGTGATTCTAATTTGCGATTGCGCATAAAATTACGACTCGTAAAACCAGAATCCGCAATTGTCTACTAAATTAATCGGGGCGAGTATCATAAATTGGACGATAACTCGATTCTAATTACGAAACTAGAACGTTGCTATCTTTGTAACAAACGATTACCAGTATCTATTTTGAGATTGTTTCCTATTATGACAGGGAAATATCGTTTCACGTCGTTGAATCAGCTGGAACGAAGCTCTCCTCTATATGAAATTCCTTTTTCGCGACACGCTTCAATGTTCGGTTAAATTATTTGGCGAACGTAAACGGGGAAAATTTTTTTCCTCTCACGCGTATAAGAAGTGCTGCGTTACAGGCAGTTCCTGGCTGCAAATGTTCTCTCTTTTAAGCCGGTAATGACACCGACGAGATCCAGTCTTGCGTAGTTACGTAGGTAAATTCTTACAGGGAAAGATTTGTTCCCCGACTAGCGGCGAGAAAATGTGATAGAGGTGCGGTTTTATTTTCGCGAATTTTTACATTTTCGTTGCGTACGTAGCAGTAGGTCGAAAACAGAGCACAGTCTTCGTAGCGGTGCAACAAGCTATCCTATATCACGTTCAAAAGAGGTCGTGTGAAAATAAGGCTGTGCCAAAGAGAGAGGGAAGAAACGTTATTTTTTGTTATTATTCCCTCTGATAATACATCGCAGCCGTGGCTCTCTCGGTGGTGTTTCTCTTTTCAATGCGTTTCGAATTGTCGATTCGAAATTTCAATTTAAAAGATTCCAGGAATCTACGTTAAAGTATCCTGAGCGAACGCTCTACGACTTTGCTCGATATCTTTTTTCCTCCTTTTTTTTTCGAGTCATTTATTCGCCAGTTAAGGTAGGGAAAAAAGAGGAAGAAAGGAAGAAAGTACAATACGAAATATCGACAACGGGATCGCTTCATCCTTGAGCATGAATCGCTAAATTTCCAGAAAGTCGCGAACGATTGTGCCTGTCTGATAAGCAAAAGCGTAGAATTTATTCGATATCGAGGTAGCACGGCGTACTTTATCAGGCTTCTTGGCGACTGGATAAATCTAAGGAGACGGAGTTGGCTCACGTACAACCAGCTATCTGATCTAATTCTCCAGATTGATTATCCCCCGGGTACGGGCAGGCAGCTCAGACCCATCTTCGCCTCGCTTGTAACAGAAACCGCTTCATTTGATTAATACCATCTTCCGGGCCAGCCGCGACCATCTTCTCCACCCGATATCCCTTTCTATCTTCACCTGTCATTCCATTCCTTCTTTCCGCGACTTCCACCATCTTCAAATATTCCCCATGCCTTCTTTGTCTCAGTCGCTCTCTTTGCATTTAACGAATAACAGACTGCTCGTTCTCCGCCTCTTACCTTATAGCTCCGAAGCGGACCTCGTTGATCGATGGCGAGTCGCTCGTCCCTTCTATTCCGAAATACGGATAACGTCTGGTTGACGTTTAATAGCGAAATTACAATTTCTCTCACGGTCCGCGCGGTTCGATTTTAACGAAAAAAGAGGAGAAAGGAACGTTTGGATTACCGCAGAGACATTCCGGGCGTAACGGAGACGAGTAGACGGTAAGATTTAATATCGTGGGAGTAACGCGCGAGACAGTTGAAAAGGGAGATCGTCAAATTCGCGTTCCCTTAGTCCACAAAACTGGTGGATTTTATATCCGCTGCCCGGGGCGTGAAATGTCGTCTTTTTATTGGTAACCTTCCGGTCTAACGTGACTGCAATAACACCGAGGGTCGCCGAAGGGATCGGAAATTTCCACACCGGGGGAGTACACCGAGGGAAGCTGACCGGGATGTCTACCAAGAAAACGGGATTAATATTCGCCGTGGCTTCTGGCCCGGCGAGTTCCAACTTGTCGATCCGTTTCTGAAGAGGAAGTGTGCCACCAGCCGGTATCCTCCTGGATAGGTACGTTGAAAGACTGAACGGGATTCGTGTGGTTCACCGCCATCGCGACCGGAGTTCCTCTCTGGCTCCGTCATCAGTCTTAGTTTAACTTGCTGGCGTGTCCAGATGTTTCTCCGGCTACATCGCTGCAGTATGTTGCGTTGCAATCCGAATGCCGGCCACGGGGATAGTTGTTATCGCGTTTCTTGAAGTTTCGCCTTCGGAGGAAGGAAGAGAAAGAGACAGGGAGAGAGATAGAGATAGAGAGAGTCGACAAAAAGCAGTGTCACGTAGCACGTCACGATCCGAGACGTACGTACAGATGTAAGAGAGCAGATTTAAATCGCGGGAATCACGCGGGAGAATTTCCGAATCCGAAATTCCCTCGGTTTATCAATCTTCCGGGAACGTTTCGTTTAGGGAACAGATAGTTTCTGTCATCTAGTAGACGCGATTAGCTAACCCGTTCCCCTAATGCCTGTTTCACATCTGGCAACTTTGACCGTAATTGAAGACTAACGAGATTCGCGAAGCACCGAGAAGATGGCTCGAAATCTCGCGCAGAAGACTCTTCGGTGTTTTCGTCTCTTCGATATCGCTGCATGATACACGCGCGAGTTCGTTGCTATTTGTGCGAAGTTCCCGCGTCGGAAATATCTCTCGATTAGCGAGAAAAAGTAACGACGTCTTCGCTCGATTGGCACGCGTGATATTTCGTTATCGGCTATTTGAAATATACACTATCACGCATTCCTTGATTCTTGTACTCTTGACGAACGCGAAGAATTTCGGGCCATTAGTTCAGCTACATATTTTAAATAATCGTCCGGACGGCGTGCCGCCTTTCCGTTTGCTTTTTTCCCTCGTAACCCGATGAATGCTACAAATTCCTTGACCGGCTTCCTTGCGTTTCTCCGCAGCCGGAAACATTCAGAGGTGTCGGCGAGTCATTAATATTCATGTATTTTAAACAATCTTCCTCGGTTGCTTCCCTTCTCGACTGCCAGCATCTATCTCCGTTTTCGTTCTTCCTTTTGTCGCAAGAAGAAAATCGGAATACCGAACAAATAAAGATCCTCTTGGTCGCGTGGTGTGCCGACCTATTTTCTAAACGCAAACTAGCCGCCGATAAGTTTAATTAACGTTGAAAAATGAAGGAGATACTCGGCGAGGCCCAAGGCGGGAATAAAGAATAGCGAGTGAATTTTGCCAGGCGGTGCAATTTCGTCGAGGGACACCGTCGGAGGACGAGATGATCCAAGTGGGAGCCACGTTGCTTTCCATAATGTATGCATTATGGTCCGTCCTAATTTGACAGAGAATACCCCGACGACATGAATTTGCGTTACGCACAACGTGTAACGCGGTACGAGTGGATGGGGGGGAATTACGACGGGTTCAGGGATAAACCACGGGGGCACGCTAGTCCCCATTGTGGCAGGACCGAGAGACTAAACCACATTTCATTGCGATATTACCTCTGGGATACGCGTTGCGCCGGAACTGAGACCGTTTCACCTTCGCCTGTCCCTTCTTTTCCGATTTCTTTTTGGCTAAATTGAGAATAAGAACGCCAAGACGAACGTTCCGATGATCACGCTAGAGCGAGGACTATCATGCGCGAAAAGTGGCTTGGATCTTTAAACGCAAAGTTGCCAGCTAGAAGTTTCGGATGCGTTGCTCGTATCGAGCAGAGACTGCTACTTCTCAGTTCCCGAACATGTCTTTCGAAATTGAATTAAACTTCCGTCGCCGGGAGTACCCGCGGCTAGGGGGGTCGGCGTTTAATAGCGTGAAATATTCCGGAGAAAAATGAACGAACGTCGACTAAAAATGCTTCGACCGAATTGAATAATAATTAAAAAAAGCAATCTGGCGGCGGAGCACGTTTCCACAAGCTCACGCGATACTTCAACCTTTTTTTCCTAATGGGATATCGATTGAACGCGCGCACAGGTTTCTTTTGCCGAACGCGCGATACGCTTGCAAAAAGGGGGAAAAAAGAGGGAGAGGGGAAAAAAAATGATTTTCCAGGATGCTTGTAAAAAGCGTTCGGGCGTTGATCGATCCTCAGGTACAAATAAGTAAGCCGTATCGTTTGTAGCGACGTTAAGCCGCGTGGCCGGAACACTCGAGTCGTTTTCGTTTCTTCCTAATCTTTCGAGCGATCGGACCCGAACACAAAGGGTGCCGCTTCTCACCGCTTCTCACCGATCCCGGCCTGCCGCCGCCCTATAACAATCCGCACCCCTTGACCCTTCAACCCCCGAACTGCCATTCGCTATCTAACTGCCTCCAGTGGTATGTCCAGTACAGCCCCAACGACATTAATCTGGGATCTGCCGACTACCCAGAATCCGCATAAAGGGGATGTCTTGGAATAGATTGATCGAAAGGACTATAAGTCTCCGGATCCGAAGACAGGGTCGAATGGCTCCGGGAATTTCTATCCTCTCCTCCTCTCTCTCTCTCTTCTCTGTGTCTCTGTCCTTCGGCCAGAATGCTGATCAGACACGGTGGAAAGAAAGCTCGCTCGCGAACGCTGATTGAGCCAGTTTGCGCGATATCGACGTTGCCCTTTCGTTCAGCTTAATTGCTGCAATGTTGCGGAACAATTGCAGCGAAAACGGATGGTTGTCGGAGCCGGGCGATCGAAGTCACGTTTCGGTTCGTCCTCGCGAGCAACCTTTCCCGATCGCACAGCGGATTCTCCCGATCGACACTGGTGTTAACTTCTTATGATAAAACTTGCCGCTTTTACAGACCCCTCTCCCCGGTGGCACCATGTTTGTTCCATTCTACCCGGTTAAGTGCTGGCTTCTTTATCAAATTATAAACTGTTCGTCGCGGGACATTAAAGATGCCATGAATGATAAACTTTCGCGACGCTCGTCTCTAACTTTTACCAGGCTTCGTCCACGCATTTGCCGCCGTGAGGCACCTAATGGGCCAGTGACAGCGTTATTTTAAAAATCCTCCATCTCTCCTCTACCCATCGAGACACGCCGTTCTATAGTCGCTTCGATTACCATCGGTCTTAACGTCCTACACCTGGATCGCGATTTCTCGAAGGCTTGAATTAACGGAGTCAGAGCGACGTAGGAACTTGGTACTTTTTTCTTTCGAAATATTCTCCGAGACGTGTTTCGAGGATTATATCTTGGACGAAATAATTTCGACGAGGACTCACCGAGAGTCGCTGTTTCCTTGGCCGAGGGAGAAGCCGAGTCGTCCTGGCGACAGGTGTCTGCCAAAAATTCCGCGCCGTTCTTCTAATTTGCCCGCGGCGAGGTTCGCAGCGGACCCCGTCCATTTCGGTTGAACGTTTATTTCGCTGCGGGTTAATCCCTTCACCCCGAAGGGGCAATAGCTTTCTAAGGAACTGGCTGCGGGGAAAAGCTGGCCGAATTGCACGCCGGAGCGGGAGTTATTGCGGGGAAACGGATTCGGTGGAAACAGCAGCGAGGGAAAAGCGGGTGGACCGTGCTCGGTGGAACAAGTTTGTCATCGTCGCGGCTGTCTAAGCGGCATTCGTTCAATCAACGCGCGTACAATCCGCGTCCGGTTTTCCGCGTCAAAATTGGAATTCTCGAAATAGCGACGGTGTGTACTGGCCGTGTCACGGCGGTTCGAGCGATCGCGATCATCTATCCGCCGCCAGAATGTCCTCGTGTACGGGATTCTCTTTGACCTCAAAGTCCCGTGTTCTCGTCCCTCTGCTCCGGTCTGCTCCGCTCCGCTCGCCGGTACAACCTCTGCGGGCAACAGACGCGGAATTCCACGCCAGCCACGCTCCGACACTCCCACCGATTCAAGACGAATTTTCCTCGCACAGTCTCGATGAAACCGGCTAAAAATTCCCCGTTTTTCCTGCGTTCGAAATCTAGTCTCTCGTTACAAGCGCATCCGATCCGGACGAAACGGATACTCGTCCGCGATTTCCTCCTCTATATTCGACGCGTTATTCTTTTCCCCGAGGAGCAGGGTGTTTTGTTTCTATCGGTGAGTTTCTACCTCGCTGCTTACATTCGGCTTTTTTCAGCGCCGGAATTCTTAGCCGGCAGATTGATAAAATAAGAGCGTACGGGCGGTATCGATTGCCAGGGATTGTCGAAATTCCTCCGTTAACGTGCTCGAGTGCTCGCGAAAATTGAACTCGAATTTGGTCGGCGATAGCAGCCGGTCGCGCGTCAAGAAGACGCTTATCAATGACCCTGTTCCAATTCGTATCGCCCGTGTGCCGCGCCGCGCATTTTTTAACCCGATTACGTAAATGTCGGCAGATCGAAGTCACTCGAGGGTGCATTTATCGCGGATCCGCTCGGACTTCGTGCATAGCCTTGAGACGATTCTTGGACCAATCGGTCGGCACACGCTGGATCGCCATCGCTGTACAAGGCGAATAAATCTGTAAAATTCTTCTCCATTTTCGTCCGACGGGTTCGTAATTTGTATAGGAACGAGATTCCAGATTATCGCGTCGGATGTAAAAAATTCGCAACCCTATCGAACCGACGCACATCGGGGTCGATGCGTCCAAACGCAGCGAAAAATATTTTTCACCTGATATCACGCGTACGAACCTTATTTTTCCATTTTATAAATTTCAAATGTGTATTTAAGTTGTTTCCGAGCTTCTCTTTCCCAATTTTCCCCATAAAAATGATTAATTTTATCAATAAATCGGCTTTTGGATCGATAGTACGAAATTTCGCAAATGATTCTTAAATCTCCGAGATTTCGTATATGATTCCATATGATGTTCACAGTCCTAATTAACTATCGGAAAAAAGATTATTGTTAAAACCGAATTTCTGTAAAATGACTTTTTACCACATTTTCGCGCATCAGCTGCGCAATTTGTCGCGGGTGGTGGAATTGAATAAGATTTCCGTTAATCGGATCATCGTATCGAGCAATCCGAGGATTTTACGATTTTAATTTCCATCTGGATTTCGCTATTCCGATCTTCCTGCGATGAGGATATAAAGGAGGGGATGGAAATTCGGCGGATGGTTCGTGGAAAATTAGCTAGCCGTAACGAACCACGGGAATTCACTTACATTTCCTTCTTAAACTTTCAATTTTCCACTCGAATCTTTTATGAAAATCATCAAGGAACCTCGGGCACGTTCGCAGAGCCGCGACGGGGGATTGGTCGGCTCGCGAGGGGGGCAGGACGCTCGGCGCTGCGACGGAGTAACCGTGGATCGTCCCTGGGAAATTAGGCTTCCATGGTAAACTACCCGGTGTTCTCGTTGGCATCGATTTCCATTCCGGTGACCGCCTTTCCATCGCCCGGTCACGTTCCTGAAATTACTTACCGACTGTTCGGCCAATTACCACGGCTCGCTGCTCGTTCCACTTCCTTCCTTTCCCTTTCCTCCCCCTTCCGCCTTCCCGTTTGTTTCCGCCTTTCCTTCCTTTTTCTCCCTTTCCCTCCCTTTTCCTCCCTTTCGCCCCTTGTTGGCCCGTTTACAGGGGAAGACGTTACAGGCTCTCTTCGCTTGTCCTTTTGTGCAGCTTCCGAAAACGGTGTACGGCTTCGAGGATTACGTGAGAGATCTTGAATTTCCGCGCGCCGCGTCCTCTTTTTTCTCCGCCCTCTTCGGATTAAAACGCCACGATTGTTGACTTTTTCCTGTCTTACTCGTGATCACTGGCCAACAAGGTTTCCCCTTTTCGAATCGGAAAAGAACGCGCGAGATTCTTCGCGTTGCCCGGTTAAAGTTAAAGTTCGCCGATAAAATCGCCCGTGTTCCCGATTCTCCCGGATATCTCTCCTCTTTTCCGCGACGGTTTCGAGGAAGGAGTTTTTCATATTTCAGAACTCGCGTACGCTCGTTTAGCTCGTTAGCACGAGACGTATCGTTTCTCGGGCGCGCTTCCATCGCGAAAAGTAGCGCGAAAGCGTCCTCGAGCTCGTTAGGTGGATCGTTTTAATCGTTCGATAAGAAAGGCTTCCATCGTCTGGCAGACTAAGTGATAACGCGTTAGGATCGACTGCGCGGTATCGTTGCCCAGATTCCACGAGCAGGGCATCTTTCGAGATTAATCGCGCGAGATAAGAAGTTGATACGATAGCTCTTAAGGGTCTCACGGGACGTCGCGACGCTGCGAACTTTTTCAATTCCACGGGCCGCCGGAACAGACCGACATTCGCCAAAAATTCGAGAAAAGAAATTCCAACCGGATTTCTTATCGGTCTTTCCTCTGTTTTCTATTTCCTATGCGTGCATCTCTTTCCGGCTCTTTGTCACCTCGTGAATCCTCGTTCGCCGAAGCAACGTCGCTTTTACGTTTTTGTTGTAATCGAACACTCGTAATTACAATTCTACGCCACTCGGAGTGGAGTAGTCTTTTTTCTAAGATGGAAAGAAAATCGGGAGTACGAGTGAGCCGGGATACGAGATCAGAATAGAAGGGAAACAGGAGCGCGCAATTATTTGACATTCAGTTTAACGTTTGACATTCAGGGGTCGCTGATTCGTTTGTAAATTTCATTTGAAATCGGAGACATTGTAATTTTAACCGGGTTTCGATCATTTCGAGACGCGTAGTTAGGTTAAGTTCGTTGCGTCGGCTTTGCGATCTAAAATACGCTATCCAACTGGAAGCGCGAATCGAAAACCCTTCGTGTCTACTCTTCTGCCTCTCGCTTATTAAATAGAACGGTGGCTGACGACAGGCTAATAGAGTGGCAATAAATAGAATGTCCTCGATCATGCAAGTTGGTTGGGACATGGTCGATGTTGCTCTCGGTGTCAAGTCGAGGGGTGTACAGCCCTGGACAACCAGGCTAATGGTTCTGTAGTTCGATGCGCAGACGTGCTTTGGTCAAACCTCACGGGATGATCCACTATTGGCTTCTACCCTATGAGATAAGGCTATTAGGCCTCTCTGCAGGCTTGCACCCTGAACATCATTCGTTCGGAGGTGTTACCTGCGATCTCGTGTAAGCTGTGCCGGGGTCGGTCATGACTCGTTTATCTCCAACCGATACTGCCAATTTTTTCTCGTCGATCTACCACGAGATCTAACAATTCGCATTGCTTCCCAAAGATCTCGTTGAATATTCGTAACTTCGAAACGCCGACGAATTCCTTTCGTACCTTGAAAACGCAAACTGTAGCTGCTTTATCGGTATGTAAATCAGAAAAGCTGGAGTTCGTTACAAGTTTGACGTCCGTTTTCACTTTGCGGGACATCATCGACGCGATGTATCAACCAAAAGTTGAAAACTGTGGTTATATCGAGTCTGGGACTCGAGACAGTTTCGAAGAAGTTAACAACAACTGTTATTTACCGTAGCGGTTATAAAGGGCCGAAGTCAGGGAGGATATCGAGTTTTGTTATGGTTTCTGTCGCTTAATGCCAGCAATTCTGCAAACAGTTTCGTGGAGTAAATAGGAGTAATTTGACACAACTGAAATAAAGTCTGATGATTTAAAACTCGCATAGAAACGACCTAGAAGCGATGGGTGTAAAACCGTTCTAGAGCGAACGTTCGTTAAAGCTTCTGGAATTCGAGGAGACGAGATGCGAAATTTTTAACGGGTTTCTAAACTTTTCCGCCTGTCTTTCGAAATGGAAATTAGAACGAGAACCGGAAATACCCATCTAATCGGCGTAATCGTAGGAATAGCGTCGCGATAATGAGCAAGAGTACGTCGAGTAAAGTGCAAGCTCCGTGAAATTCATTCGTGCGCCATCCTGGCGAACTCGTTCTGTACGTTGCACCCATGGGGGTGGTCTAGTTGATCGTTTACTACCATCGTGTCGTCTTCACGACCCTCGTATCTCAGTCATTTTCAGGCTGCGCCAACCGGGGATCATATTATTTTCGAGGAGTTCTCGTAAAGAGAATGATCATCTCGCCGGTAACAAAGGATCTACGATTATTGTCCAACAGCGATGGCCGCCGCGGCGTGTAACGGGCACCCTTAACTTGGCAAATTTCATAAATGTTTGCCGCGCCAGGGGCATCGAGCCTGAACACGTAGCGAAAGAGAGTTTAATTGTTATTTAAGAGCTTCTTCCGGCAAGTTTGCTTACATGGCCTCATACCAGCGCGGCAGTTCTAGTTTCGAGATTCTTCGCCCTAATTTTCCTCCCTTAAGCGGGACAACGGAAATTGATACGTACCTTTCACGCGCGCGCCCTTTAAGGAGAGAGGAAAGAGCAGAGGAGGAAAAGCCGTGAATCGCGTGGTTTAACCCTGGCAATCATAGACACCCCTTGCACGCTCGTGAATACCTGTAAAACGCGACACACGCGCAGGCTGGATAATACCCGTGGTCTTTAAACGAGTTTCCGCAAAGTGGATAGGCAAATGTTTCAAGGGAGATGAACCTTTCCGAGCAGTTTCACACCAGTCACTCGGCTAGACAGAGCCGATACTGGTTTTCTGCCTTGGCGCGTGGCACGTTACCGCGTAATAGACGCGAAATAAAATGGATGGAAGGCTCGTGTCGAAGTTATTCGGCATTACCGTGTCGGAGATTGTTTTCTCGTCTGTGGAAAACAGGGCAGAGCGCGTACGTTGGAAGGGATCGTTGCCTGTCCCAGAATTCCTACGGAGCTGCAATTTTTTGTCCTTTTACCTTTTTCTCGTTTTACCAAAAACGCGCGGGAGATACGTTCATGAAAATTCCGAGGACACTGCGTTTTCCTTCCGATATACAATCCCCGAAAAGCCCGCGGAATCGCGACGCATGCATTTTGCTCGCTGATAAAAATTATTTGTTTTCGTGGTTCGAGGGCGCACGAGAGAGGATGCAGCGATAGAGATAAGAAAAAAACGCGCGACGCTTCGGATGCAATATTCCTGCGGTGTAATAATATTTCGTCGTTATTTCCCGACGAATGTTTTCGTGGTAGCCGAGGTGTTCGCAAATAGAACGTTCGAATTGGAGAATGCGCATCGCAAATAAAATGTTTCACACAGCCGCCGCTCTCTCTCTCTCTCTCTCTCTCTCTCTCTCTCTCTCTCTCTCTTTTATTCCTCTCTTTTCCTCTTTTTTATCCGTTGTTTTTCTCAATTCCATTTTTTTATAGGATTACAAGGACACGTCGCACGAGCGTGCGACACCGAGATTGATAAATAAACAAGGAGAAAGTTGAAATTTTCATAAATATTTTCTCTGGGTTCGCATACCGCTGCACGGTGGATTATCGCGATAATACGGCAATTAGCTTCTCGTTTTGTCCCAATGAATTTTCCTCGGCGCGCTTCCGATTTCCATGCATCGCGCGATCCACGGAAAATAATTTCCTCGGCAGCGGGGAAATTTTGGAAAAAGGAACGTGTCACAGCGCATTGCGCGTGTTTGACTCTGTCAAGCGTACGACTAATAATTTCGTAACAAATTGTATAAAACTTTCGGTACGAAAAACGGTTTCCACCGCTGCAGGGTCGCGACCCAATAAATTGAACAGTCGTCTGCATTTTATTATTTATTCATTTTTTCTTTTTTTTTCTTTTCATTTCCCCTCTCGCTCTGTTTCTCTACTCTCAGTTGGAGAATTTGATGTTTCGAATTCACAGGACGCATTAATTAGATTCTATCGTGCGCTGGTGCAAATTCTGGGAATTCACATCGACTGCAATTGAAACGAAAAATATGAAATCCGCCGCTGTCGTAGTTTCCCGGTGTAACAAATTGGCAATATTCAAAAATATGCAAAAAGAAAAAGTGGGAAGCGCTTGCGCCGCACGCCACTCTGCGCTCTCTGTTGGCGAAGAGGGAGGAAAAGGGAAGAAAAGGAGGGAAAAGGAAAATAAGGAAAAAAATATGGACGATAAAAGACAAGTAAGGGAGAGATTAAATCGAACGAAGCATCCTGCGTTTATGGGGAGCGAACCCCTTTCGGGCATCTGCCTCGTTTTCGTCGATGGCTCGGAAGAATCAAGTCGAAACGGGTTTTTTAAAAGCACCACTTCAGGCGTATTTTCATTATCGCTGCCGTACCTGTAGCTATTCACATTCGCGCCAAGAAAACCTTTTGGTCGTTGAATAAACAATTTAATTAAAGTTAACGAGCATGCCGACGCGACAACGAGCAGCCCCGGTTCGGGGAATAAAAATTGGTAGAGGGACGGAAATAGGTTCGTAGCGTTCGCCTATACTTCCACCGTCGCTTATCGAGCCACCATAATTATTCCAGGACTATCCACGTCCTTCGGGACTTGGAAATTCATCCAGAGATCCCTCTCTTGTGGTATGATTCCCCTGACCCGTTTACCAGAGTGTCCTGCAATCGATATTGTACACCCTGTCGGCGATACTCTCTTGCCTGTATTCGCTATTCACCTCTGTGACATCGAGATTCGATGGCGAATGTTGGTCAAGACCCGATGCCGCTATAATCCTTACCTTGAATAGCGGTTTAAGCGATCTCATCGAGATCGGTCGATCGTAATTTTACACGCGAGCCGCACGCATTCGGTTCGATCCGATTCTAGTCGAGTCCATTCTTTCGGCAAACAACGCCGAGTAGGCTTCCACGAAGGTCCAGGAATTTAATCGTACCGTCCGCGATGGCAGTCGCTTCGCGGAAATGGAAAAAAGAAGAATAGCGGTGGAAAATCGAGTAGGAAGAGGGATCGTTATCGAGTTAACGCTACGAGGTAGAAACGTTACCGGGACTGTACGAAATTATCTCTGGACTGTTATATATCGGTTTCAAAGGACACCGGACTGGCGAGCTAGAGGTATCTTTTAATCACGATAACTCGCACGCAGGATCGGGTGGCTAGTTTATGTAGCCGTACCGGATCTCGGCTGACCGCGAAAGAAAGCCACTTTCTGACCTCCGTTATAACTTGGCTCATCCTTCATAAATCTCTGACCATGGATCGTATCTTTCAAAGGCTGACTACCGCCATTCCGGACCTTTGGAAGATACTGGCCGTGATACAAAATTTACGAGAAATCGGGCTGGCTCAGAGGCCGGGCTGTTGGTTTTTACGAAAGGGGAAATTTGATCGGCACCCCTATCTCTCTTTCTCCGGCTGGCTGGCGGATATCAGAAGAAAGGGCGAGCATTCCCGTAATACCATCAGACGTAATTGAAACGCGGAAAGAAAAGTTTTATACGCGTTTCGCGTTACCGTTCGTGCTCGACGCAACTCGAGAGCGAGCCGCACCGAGATGTAGAAATTACGGATACACCTCTCGTTATAAATTTCATCTTCAATTATTCCGACGCATCCGCCGTTAGAAGCACGCCGGGCTGGTGGAATAAAGATGCGCTCGGCCTGCATTCGCGGCTCTATCAGACCACTTCGACGAATTCACCGGGCGAACCAAGTTACTTCGCCGTGTACGCGTACGAAATTCTTCCTCTCCCTTACGGCCAGTTTTCCCGTGAAAAATTCACCCGTCGTTAAAATAAGAGTTGCCGATGTGGAAGTTTCGTGGGAAAAGTTCTTCCGGAATTCTTCGCGGCCTTTCTTCCTTTTTTCCCCCTTTCCCTCTTCGCCCCTTTTTCCGTTCCGGCCGAACGGTTCCCTTGTATTCCGCATAATCGAGACAGCACTCCCGGTGAAAATATGAGTTAGCCTCGTTCCGAATTCTAACAACCCCCAAGCCCGTTCCTCCGCTCTGTTTTGCATAGAAATTCTAGCCGGGACGTAGCTTCGATATCCTTAAATCGACGATACCGGCATCGCGTTTCTATTCCCCGACCGCCATTTTTCCCTGACCACGCAATCATTCCGATACCGTTTGACACGATCACTCGAACGCTAAAGGAATCGATTGTTAAGTAACACGGCCCCTTTCGTCGCTTTTCGATCCTCGGATTTGTTCCTTCTTTTTTCCCAGTCGGATTCGCCACCGGCGCGAACGCGCGTCGATATTTCGAATCAGATTCGGCTAGAGTTGCAGTAAATCAAAGAGCGTCATGGTTTCGCGGTTGCAATTACGTTGGCTCTTTTGTACGTCGTTTGGAAATTTATCGACCGATTTTCAAGCGTCGATTAAGCATTAACAATGGTCGAGAGACCGGACACGCGAGCGCCGTGACACGCGGTTATGGGTAACAGGATCGGGAATTAAAATATTCCCACCGTTTCCGTGTCTACCGGTATTTGTTGAAAGCTCGATTGTTTTAGCGATTACAAAATATTTAACTTCCACCACGGGACTCGTCGTTATTTTCAACTTGCGTCGTTTAATATCATTTTTCCGTCGGTTAATTGTCCCCGGCGGTTTTAACGATTCATCGATTGCGACGCGGTAGAAATGCGTCTTTCTGAATCGTTCGATTACGCTTACGATTACGAATTCGCGTTCGGGGAAGTAAACTATACGCGAGAACTAGAATTACTGATTATGATTCGCGTCGAACACCGAGCCATCGTCCGACCATTGTTTGGAAACGTGGGCAGGACGGTGTTGGATAATTAAAAAAAGGGCAACAGTCTCTGGAGTGGCGGTCGAGTTTAATTCGTGCAATGTGTCGCGTCAATGTTTCACGAGATCAGAGAAATTTTTCCCGCCGGTTGTTTCCCGCTTTTTGCCCCTTAATTTTTTCCCAAAACTCGCGCGGACGGGCCTGGACTAATTAAAAGGGACTATCGGATGCTTCGTATCTTTTACGCCCGGTTGCGTGTGAAACGCTGTTGGTTTGTTTTTCCCGCCTCCCCGGTCGCCGTCACGCTCGTTTCTAATCCCAGATGCAGCCGTCAGAAAATGTGCGCAGAGGGTTTGCACAGTTTACAGTTACACGAGCGGTGGTAAAAAAGGATCCGTGCCAACACATTTTATTAGTTTGATGTTTGCCATGTTAGTCCGTCGGTTGCCGCGTGTTTTCGCGAATATCACGTTTCATAACCTTCTCGATGCTTCTCGCGTTCAAACGAAACTCTCATAGAGAGACAGCCGAGCGGATTTTCGCGTTTTCGCCGAACCTCTCGCTACCGCTCTCACGTATCGCTTCGCGTTCGCCAAGACTTTTACCGATTAACAGTTATTTCGGTTATTTCAACAACGCGTCTGTGCTAGCCCGGTTTAAGTTCGAGGCCGAGCGTAATCGTTGCAATCGATAATCGTTGCACGATTCTTAAATCAACCCTCCGATACGCTGGTTGTTTGAAAAGTGACTGGACGCGTTGCACGTAGCATCGCGTGCAACGACATTCATTTTTCCGAACCGCTTCAAATTTATCGGAGTAATTGACCCACTTCTTTAAAGGAGAACTACGTCAACGGCCTTTCTTCGGCCACGGTAACGTTTTCCATTCGCTTGCACGTGAAAGGGAGGCCACGTTAACGAATCTAAAAAACTGCTCATCCCCGATGCCGAGTTCACAGCGGGGAGAATTTGCATTCGCAGCAACCTCGGGATTTCTGGCCAAAGGGAATGCTCATACCCAATTTATGTTGCTTCTTTTCAACGGTGGTCACTCGCGCAACGGGAAATACGATTTCGCCGCGCTCCGCGATGGCTTGTTCCTTTCACGTACGCGACCCGCGCACACCGACGCACATTGACGCACACCGGCGCCCACCAATCCCGAGATCATCGAGACAAATCGAATCAACGAATATTCCTTCTTTCCTGCTATTTTTCGGTAATTAACGTGACAAGGACCGCGGAACGTTCCGCCTCTCGATACCCGGTGTGCGATAATACGGGCGGACGGTTCGCGACGCATATTAAAACGCCGCGAGCTGGGAAAGTTCGAACGAGCTGTCCAACGACTCGAAACTTGCGCGAAAATCTCTCACAGCCGCGGCTATGAAAAAGTTTCTCGAAATTCGTTTACTTTCCCCGAACGAACGCGCATCGCTTTGTCATTGGGTGGAGGGCGAAGGGCCATGAGGGAAGGAAAAGAGAAGGAAGGGGGCACCATAGAGGAGAAAAGTGTGTCCACAGACGCGAGTATGGAGAAGAGAAGGGAGTGGCATAAAACGCGGGGGTGAAATGGAGCGGCGCGCGTTAAATCTGAGAAGGGTTGGCCGTTAATCCAACTTGTATTTCTATATCGACGCGATAGGAGGCCGAGGAATAAGAAACGGTGACCGTTGCCATTTTTACGAGCACGCCGCTGTAACTTCAGCCGCGATTTCCAGCCGCGGCCTGAAATTCCTCCGGCGCCCGTTCTTTTCTCGCGTCGCGTTTCATCTGCGGCCACCAACGTGCGGGTGTCGTTATTTTTTCCCTTTCCTCCTTTTTCCCTTCTTTCTCCTTCCCTTTTCCTCCCGTTTTCATCGTCGTACTTTTTCGCGCCGTAAAAGCGGCCGCAGCGGTGCGACGCGGCGCGACGCGGACCAGAGGGCGTGCGAGGCAGCGCCGTAATTTCCGAAGTAATATTTTGCCGGGCGATGAAGTCGCGGAGCGCGAGCCGTTTCCAGACAAAAAGTTCGTTTATTCTAACCGCGGCACACGGATATCGAGCTCCTAGTTTCCTCGATATTTTCCCGCCGCGAGAGAATCGTCGCCGGGCTCCAGCTCCGTTTCGAATTTCCCCGTGCCCCTTTCGCTATCGCGCCCGCCGAATCTTTCCATACAGAAATTAATCCGGCCGTTGTTTCCCGCGCGAGTTTTCCTCGGGTGTCCGGCCAGACGATGAACACGGCGAAACGTTGCTGCGATTATCGTACGCGTTATCGACCGACGTATAACGAGTAGCGAGCGGTGCCGCTGCACGGATCGGAAAGTGGATGCAGAATTACCCATAGGAATTCGAGTGAATATTTGTCGACGTTTATTGGACGCCCTCGGAGAATGCGTTTCTCCCGAGTAAACGGTGGCGCAACGCAAACAGCTACAAGTTAATCTAAACTTATCGAGTGCATCATGCTACCCGGGATACCGTCGACATCGCGATGTCCAAGTAAGAATCGCTTTATCTTACCCTCCTTCCTTCGAAATTTTTCCCATTTCTCCCATCGAGCATCAAACGCGTTATTTATACGTCGCGCGATGCTTTCTCCCGTGCCTTTTCTCGCCACTGGTAAGGCAGTGTCAGCGATAAAATAATTCAATCGATAATCGAAGATGTCTTCCTGTTCGTGTAATCGCATACGCGATGCACAAAGCTTTGTTTGCTAACTCGTGCCTGGTATATTGTACGCGGTACTCGGAGCAGTGGCTGATGTCTCATACACTATGCAATATGTACCGTACATTGCGCGCTACTCACTTTGCGTTGTCTCGCGCCGCGTGTGTTGCGCATTGCGCTCTGCGCTTTCAGTGCCTTCGGCTGTTTCACGTTTCCTCCATCCGTGTCGCCAGCTTTCTCTCCGTAATTATCAGGTTTCTCCAGATCCTTTTTCCAAACATGCCTGTTCCTTCTCGTTTCGAGACCCCTAGTGGCGGCGCTACTCCCAGTTCCTTAAATATATCGTAATACAGCCAGCAGACCGGTGCGAAAAGTCAGCAGTTTCCGGCTGGCTCGTCGTCCATCGCGCACGCAGAGAGAATGCGCGCTGACCAGTAACCGATAAATGACGAATGGATTCGATTTACTGATAAACCAACGATAAATCGTCCGTCTATTGTTTATAAACAAACGGGCCGTATTCGGTTGGCCAGTGATTCTTTTGTCGGATTTTTTCACCAACTACGATCGAATGCTGCCAACACCCGCAGGTATTACGGAGCTCTACCCCTTTCCGCGCGCCAACTAACCGACCCTCTGCCCTGGACAAGCCCCTTCTCCACCGCTGACGTAGAACATCCATCCCTGGCCTCGACAACCAAATTGGAATTTATGAGAAAGCTTTTGTTTTTTTTCGTTTGCCTACCGTCGTCGCGTCACTGCAGTGCCAAAATTCCACTATATGCCCGGACAACCGTTCCGCCAGGCTCTTGTTTCGACAGCCATTGTTCTCTCTGCCCTTCGAATCGCTTTTTTCCCCCCTCCCCCGACTTGTAGGGCCTTCCAATCGCGATATCGGACGCTCTGTAACTCGATATTCTTCCCGGATACCATTTCATCCTTGATTCCGAAATCTCCCGTGCGCAGTACCGGCATCGGAAGGGCGGGGTCGGGGGTGTTTCGCAGGTTGCAATCGCGGGGAAAATAAGATTTTGGATTTTGACGGTGACGCAAGGATAGAAGAACGTAGTCCTTTTTCTCGTTTCCGTTTCTTCTTCGTGTCTTTGCTCGACCCGTCGTGTCCGAACGGCGGCAGTTCACGATATCTCGCGGATATTTCCTTTTTTTTTACCCCCCTTTCTATTTTTCGCCTCGTAACCGCGGCGGCGGTGCAATTAGATTTAAAAATTTCGGACGGGCTTGCCGCTGCGTATAACGCGGGGGAACGTTCGGAATTACACCGGTTTATATTTGCATAAAACCTGATTTATGTTACATTAGCCTTTTATTGCTCGTAACGCAGCGGAGAGAGAGCTGCGCGATTACCATGGATCGCGATTTATGAATACGATCTTGTTTCGGCGTAAATTCTCACTGCGATTTAATCGCGACGAAAAATGTCAAGCCGCCAAATTGTCATTTCATCGAAACGAACGAACGTTCCGGTTGGTACATCGGCCGACCGAACTCGCGTGGCGATTATTAAATTCGCAATCGCGATTTCGCGGTAGCGGGTAGCGTCAGGAGTCTATCTTCGAGAGGGATATACGAAAAGAAGGTTGGAATCTGACACGTCGAATCTAATTTCGTCGAGCCGGCTGGGCTTTATTCGCGACGGCATTAGTATGGATGTAAGATTGTGTTCAAGATTGATTGTCGCCGTGGTACAAGTTCCATCCATTCTTCCGTTTAAAACGTCTTCATGTAAGTCTAAGAGAGCACGCTCGTCGATGAGCCAGGTCATTTTTGTAATAAATCAAAGTCACGGTGATCCACCAACGGCGGAGGCTCCCGTAGGGTGAAGTGACAGGTAGACAGGAGAGGGAAGGAGAAGAATGACCGGCTGGCGTTGTTATTAAGTTGGAATTTTTTAATCCCGAACACGAGAGTGTAATTACGTCCATCAGCTTTTTGTTTCCCTTCAAAATATGGTAAACGTTGTTGTCGAAATTAAACTTCCGGGCTTTTCCGTTAAAAGTTACGCGCTGTATAATTAAAAAACTTGAAAAACCCCGCTCCTTTTACCAATTTCGCGTGTAATCCTTTTTTTCTCCCCCATCCCCCACCCCTCCGCGCGGAGTTGCCGCGTCGCTAATACATTTTATCCAATTATAACATTGCGCGAAATTAGATTTATTTATTCCATCCTGCCGGTTCGAACCCTTCTCACCCCTCGCCGCCCGATCCATCATCCCCTTATTTCCATCTATATTTCCCGCCCCTCGCTCGTCTATCCTTCCCTCGGCTGTCGCGTCCCGGCTAATAACGATTCGCGAGGAGAAACGACGCCGGCAAGTTGGACGGCAAGTTGGAGGCCATGTTGGACGCCAGGGGCGGCCGGTAATCGAGACGAAAAGCGTCTCGGGTTAAAAGTAGACTTCCATCGTCGGAAGATCCATGCTCGCGGCCGGAATTATCTCGCGTTCGCGAAGCTTGCGGCTAGGTGTTATCGCGGCGAACCTCTGGTATCTACGCCGGCTTAAACTTTAATTTCCATTTGCCATACTCGCCCGCCCTTTCCGGATATGGCGCGCCGCCACGATACCATCTTCTTGCATCGGGACGAGCGGGAACAGGAACCATTCGATTTTATAACTCGCCCGGAGGGCTCGCCACTGCCTCCTGGAGAAACGATAAGCACGGGGTCAATGGTTCTTCGAGGGCCGCGGAACTTTACGATTCCGCTGCCGGCCCGTTTGAATCATTCCGTAAACTTCCGCCTCCCAGCACTCCCGGTCGATCCTTTGACGGCCCCTCCGATAGGGGATTAACTTTTCACCCTCTCTCTGCGCAAACTTTCCAGCCGATGTTCCGCTTCTTCGCCGCTCCATCGGCTTCTTCCCGACCGACGCTCGCGTCACAACCATCCCCTCACGATGGACCCTGGCTCTCTCCAACCTCCTCCCGGTTATTCGCGAATTTCGTCCCCGACTCGATCGAAGGATTCGTGACAACTCTCGAGAAACCGGAGAAAGCGGTCTCGAATCGGCGTTAAATCCGCGAACGTCTCGCAAAGAGCTCGAAATCGAAAGATTCTACTCCTACGAATTGTCGAAGACGTCGTTCCGCTTCCTACCCTTTGCGGATTCCTCGAGAAGCAGGAATGAAATTAGAGGACTGTTTTTCGAGCAGAGATTTCATTATCGCAGATGTAGCCCAGACTGAGCGTAATTATCTTTTCGATTAAGCGTAGCAGCTTTAACGAATATTCAAGAAGTTCGTCGATCGCCACCGGTATTAAGAGATTAGGCTTATTCGCGTCGGAGGGAGATTGCCGGATGGGAAATTAAAAGGGGCGCGCGCCGAGAGGCCGGAGTCGATTGTCGTCGGGCGATTTTGCATCGCGCGAGAGAATTCGCTTTCCGCGAAGGTGGAATTTTTGTCCCGCTGGCGAACCGTCGGACCGAAAGATCGCGCCGGTGAAATGATGTGGTTGTGTAGAAAATTGGATCCTGCGCGGAGTCGAAAAATTAAATTCGCCGTTCTCTGTTACGTGGAAGAAGCGAGCGTTGAATTTAATAAGAGAGTGAGTTCGCACATTCTCTTTTCGGATTTCATTTCAAGGCCGGCCTTTGATGTTCAAGAGCTGCTTTAATCTTTGAACCATCTGGCTGACTCGAAATGAACTCTTTTCGCTTAAACGTGGCCCGGCGCGAGTGTCGAAAATTTCTGTATCTCGCGTTACGACACCGCAAACTACCCTCCTCGGCCACTCGAAAGGGGATAATCGTTTGAAACACGCGAACGAAATTAACACTTTGTCAAAGCGTTGGCTGGCGTCGCGTCGGATTTCTCCGATGCTGCGATAATAGAAAACGAGTATCGCTTCCGTCGTCGCGTCGAGGCCGATTCGACGACCGAGACGAGAACGCGCGGCGGCAATCGGTAACGAAGGGAGAAATTTCGCGAGAAGGTGCCCTTTTAATTTGACCATTCGGCGACAAAGCCTTCCTAAAGTGTGCTTCCTTTCGGGCAGATCTGACATCGAGCGAAAAGTTTCCTCGGTGGCCATATTTCAGAAGGGGTCGACCGTAAAGGTAGGAAGGGGTCGTAATGCGGCGAATAAACGCACGGTTAAATCGTCAAGCTTTAATTTCGTGCTTTAACCCTTTGTGCGGGGACCCGCCTTTGTATTCGTTTCGAAGAAAAAAGGTAGGAATTTTTCTTAAACGCGATACTCCACGGGTAATAATGGGCTGAAATTTATAAAAGGGGCAAAGAAAGGGAACGGACGTGTAGTTTAAGCGCCGAGGCTTAACGTTACCGGCTGAACCCTTTGTACTTGGTTATGTTTTCGCATTCGTTACACGTCCATGGACCATTCGTCTGCCGCCGGAACAAAGAGACTTATTCCCAGCTTCGTTATTGCCTGTAATTTCGCGTTACTTTGACGCCTTTGCCATTCGAATCGTTGAATCATCGGTGACAAGAGGGACGGCTCGATTGGGTAAAAAGTTAGCGCGTCGCGGCGCCCATTTAACGCGCCCTTCCTTCCCTCTTTGCGACCTTCTTCTTTCTCCGTTTTTTCTTTCCTATAATCTTCGCGGGATCATTCGCGTATATTACGAGTGAGCGTTGATTAAACGCGGCATGCTTAAACGATCCTTCCTGAAATAGTAATTAACTCGGATCGCGGAAATCCTGTTGTTAAAACAAGACCTAGATCCATTTGTAAAAAGCCTGTCTCTCGGAGCTGCGTTTTTCCTTGGCTCAAGCGTCTCTCTTTCTCTCTCTCTCTTTCTCTCTCTCTCTCTCTTTCTCTCTCTCGAATTCGAAACACACCTCGGGGGACATTCCTCGAGGGCCAAGAGTTTGTTTTTAATCCTCCACGCTGGCATTGTTGCGAGCTTCCAAGGAAGCTCGCGATTTAATGCGTCTTCGTTCAGCTTTAAACCAGCTCCTCTCCACTCGTCCGTTTCCTCTCTTTTTCCCCCTTTTTTCCCTCTTTTCCAAGCCCCTGGCGATCGTAAACGCAACAGTCGCGGAGAAAACCACAACTGGCGCACACCCACGCGTCTTTTTTCGGCGATAAGACAACCTTCTTCTTCCTCTTCCTCTTCCTCTTCCGTCCACCAGGTTGACGCGGTTGGATCGTTCTGTTCCACTTTTCCCGCTTTCATCCGGCCCGAGTCCTCTTTGATCGAGGAAAATATGTAACATCGACCAGGAAGAGATCACGCCCGATTCGCTGGAAGGCGTTTTCGGAGGGTCGAAACGAGGATGGAGGGTCGGTCCGGGGAGGAGTTCCGGCAGAGCATTTTTCAGACAGGTCCATGAATAAATATGAACCCGTTTAAGACGAATATCCGTGATTAAGCTAAGTGCTCTGGGATACAAATGAATTTTTACGGGTTAACGTCGAGTGACACAGAGAGCTAGAGTCTGATGATAATGGAAAAAGAACAAATGGCCATTACGGCGCGGAATATAACGCTAGCTGGTTTGCGTTGGTAATTTTGGAAGCGCGTTACAGTAATATCTGATACCAGTCGTTGACCTATTTTTTCTTCCCTCCGAATTCGAGCCGCTTTCACACGCCGTGCTCCTATTTCGATATTTTATTCAGCCGCCTGCATGCACGCGCCGCGCGAATACCCGGTGTTAGAAACGCGTTTGTATTTTTCCCTCTTTTCAAACTTTTCCACACGGGTTGGCGTCAACTGGAAACTGGTTTTCTTGCCGGCGCAGAGGTCGCGCGGCCCCTCGACATCGACCGACGCCTCCTCCTCGAGCAACCGTGAAAATTGTTCCCGATTAATCACCGCGATAAACAGCCCGACACGCTATACACAGGCGACAGATTAAAGATCGGAAAATTACACTCCGCGACAGCGATACTCCCCGCCTAGGACTGGCTCCCCGAAGAACTAGGCTGGCGATACTTATCCCCGGTTGTTACCGCGATTTAGGCAGTGCAGCGCGTAGAACGGAAGCGTAGAACGGAAGCGGAGAGCGGAAGCGGAGGACGCGGAGGGCCGGTGTTAGCGTTTAAAATACTCCGGCGGCAGAATAAAACGGCTGGTCCTAATGACTTTTCCAATATCTCGGCGCGCAGCCACCGAGAGGGGAAAGGCTAATACGACTTCATAGTTTAGACCCTTCATAGTTTGTATCCTGCTCTCGTTGCGGTCCTCTTTCCCTCCGATCCAGCCCTCCATTCGCCAAGGTCTTTCTTCTCGGACCTCGGCAAAGCCCTGCAGCTAATCGGGGAATCGGTAACGAACGAAGTTTCCCAGGTGTTCGTTAGTCCGTTTCCAACGAGCGTTTCGCATTATGCGGCAAGTAGTTGCGATAAGCTCCTTCGGGCTATATTCCAGCGCTCCGACTTCCGGATTTACCCGTGAAAACATCGTCGCCGCTTTTCCTCGCTTTTCCTCCCTTTGCCTCGCGGAAACGCGCTTTTGTTCCCCCTGCTGATCGAATCGTTCTTGCCAGCCCGCTCCCTTGGACTCGCGACGAATAAACGAAACGCAGGAACGTTAGGTGCACCGGTTCGCCGGTGTTTATTTCGGCCACGCGATTGATCAAGTCTGGCCAGCGAGCGTATCATCCTCGCGTCTAGATGTCTGCACTGCGTCACGTATACGATTACGCGGCGCAGTCCGCGGACGCGTGCGTTTGCGTATGCAAATGCGCGTGTTTCCGGGCATGTGTGAATTTATGCATACTGTCGCGGCTGCCGGCAGAAGTTACGTCCAGGAACAGGGACACACCGGCCACCTGGCCCGGCTAGATTGCAATCGTAGATGCATTTGCACTTACGTGCACCCACGGTTATACGGGGGATGACACGCGACCGGTGTTTGCCGTGCTCGCCAATTAATTAAGGCCGGCCTCTACGTCTAAACGTTACCGTCCTACGCTCCGACCACTCCTTACCGCTCTGATATCTCCCGGTCCTTTTAGCGGTACCATGAGCAATTTACACGGGGACCTGCCGTCTCCGCGTTCCGAGTGGCCAATTACTTTCCTCGATGGGCACACCATGCTCTTGCTCCAAATATCCTATTTTCCCTTCTTTGCCGCCTCGCCGTTTCCAACCTCCTCCGTGTTGACCGAACCTGTCCGATACCCTTTACGATTCCGCTGCAGCTCCTTCGGATTCCAGGCTCGAGTGATCGATGCGTCACTGAGTGCACGGATCCATCTGGATTCCAGCCGAGTAGCCGTGTCACTGCCACCCGTATCGATGCGTCAACGTCATTCGGATTTTAATGGTAATTAAAAGATCACGATTCCCGCGTACATCTATCTCGTCGCAGCGGAGCGTACGCGGAGTCGCGCGAATCTCGCGCGAGGATCATTGACTCCGGGATAAAGCGCCATTCGATACTGGCTCGAACGTGACGCATGGCTCTCTAAATATCGATCTCGCCGTGAATCTCTCCGCTCGGTAAGATCCCGCAGACGATTCGCGACGAACCGAACATCCACGGGCTCCCTCGCGATATCCTTCCGGTTGAATCTTCGCTAGAGAGAGATAAAGCGAGAGAGAGGTCGCAGGTGGCTGGTTCGGAAGTCAGGGATGAGATAGAGTTTTTATTTGTTCTGGAAGCTGAAAATTTCTGACTAGCTGTCGCGGCCGCGCCCCGGTAAATAATGGGGCCCGCGCGCCAACTGCCAACATAAATCGTCATCTTATATCTCTCTTCGTGGCAGAGTCTACCTTCGCTTTCCGCCTGCGAGCGGAACGCCACCCCCTGGAATTTCTTGTCGATCGCATTTGACAACGGAACGGCGCAGCTATCCGGCAGGCTGCAGCCTCTATTTATGGCGCTTCCGGCGATGTTATCGCTACCTCGAAACAAACTCGTGCCACGATGCACTTGGAAATAAATCGCTGTCCCGTGGATATCGCCGGAGAAATGTTACGTGTCGATTTGTAGTTGAAAGTGTCTATCCAAGTAACCGGATCGATTTGCTCGTTTTCGCCGGAGCCGCGCCGGTGAATTTATTTTCACACGCGCCGGTTTTCGAACACGTCGAGGGGGAAGCTCGCGGGAAATACGCGGAGCCGCGAGCAGGAATCCAGGTGGCGGTGTTCAATCCTAGGGGGAAATGGGTATCGAAGAAACGCGAGAGTCGTGATCTAATTGCCACTCTGGTAGACGGTAGACAGACGGAATGGTACGTCGGATAACGCGATTCGTTTCAGCTCGATATCTCGATCCGTCCTCGACGCGGAGCAGCGTTTAACGGGCAGGTACGAGAAACCGACTGGCAATTGAAATTCCAGAAGAAATCGCGGCCTAGTTCTTTCCATGAAAATGCGTGCGTGGTGAAAAAACGCGACTTCAGCGTCTGCCATTGGCCACCGTGCGGCTGCTGAGTTCGAGATACCGCGAGCCACGAGAAAACTCGGTTCACGGATCAGCACGGAGATAACCGAGAGCTGGAAATTACGCTTTAAACGACGATTCCGCGGGTACCGTGAATTTCATCGACCAGAGTGAAAAAAAAAAAATAGTTTAAAGGCGTAGCAATTTTTCCGTTAATCGTCGAGCGAACGCGATTCTCTTTGACGCGTGAAGACGATTGACGAGGTCGGTGGGAATTGGCTCTTTGGAAATGGCCCGTTAACGTAATCGCGGCCGAGGGTTTCGCGAATTCGCAGCGCAAAGGTAGCCCCGTTCATTGGCTAAATTACCGGGAGGATAAGGAGGTTGCATAATTCGAAGGACTGAATACTCGAGGGCAGATGGGGATTTCTCAGGGAGCAGACGCGGCGGACAACCGACACGCGGTTATCGCCATTGTCATTTTCAGTTCTCCGGAAATGTAACAATTATCGATGTAATCGAGTGCAAGCGGGTCATGCATACGCGCCATAGCCGGAACTAGGAATTAAGCCAGCTGTATCCGTTCGACCAAGAACTTATGGATAACTCGGTCTAAAATCGAAGTTCCTCGAATTATTGCGTATAATCCTATTACGTGCATTAGGCTCGAAGCGTTGTCGAAACGAGGATATAGAACGCCGCTTTATCGATCTGTATAGCGCGAGTTCTTGGCGAGCACGATTCCGCTGTCGCTCCGGCACGATTCCTGCACGATTCCGGCTTAATTCCGCAGGACGAACGTGTCCGATTACTTTCGCGAGCGGATTTTCTCGCGGCCGCGCGATCTTCGGCGCGGAAGTTGGAGCCGGTGGCGGCCGATCTGACGGACCGGATGGAAGTGGCGTACAGCCGGCAGGAAGTAGCGCGTGTCCCTGATTGCGCATTAGCGGCACTCTTGTAATTCCCTGACCGTGGGGAATAATTAAAAGCACGAGCCCACGAGAGATAATTATGTCGCCAGTAAATTGCGCGGCGCACCTCCAACGCTTGCAGCTACAACGCGGACACGAACACGATGAAACCGCGTGTCCACGGCCGCACACCGGTTTACGCTGATACTACGGGCCGGCCACTGCGAAAGTGGCATGCATCGCCACAAGCATAATGCCGGCTGATAACCTCAAACGCAGCCGACCACTGTGGCCCAACTTTCCCGTTACCTGTCCTCTCTGTTTCCCAGTCAACGCTCCTATTCGCGCCACCCTCCCATTCTCTTCCGTTCCCCCACTCTTCCCGGCCTTTTTCCCCGCTTAATCGCACATATCAGCCAATCGTCCGAGTCAATTACAATTTTACCTTTATAAAAGTTCGGAATACCGGATTTCAGTAGCGGCTCGATCGAACCTGCGAGCAATTTCAGTCTCTGTCCATTCGAAAAAAAAAAGGAGAGAGAGAAAAGAGAGGGAAGAAAAAAAAAACACGATACGCGCTTTTCAACAGAACAGATTGAACAGGTTCTTTGCATGACAGTCGATTTCACGATTGCCGGTTTGTTTGCCGCTGAAAAACACACGTTTCGATGGCCAATAGCAATTCCGCGATATGGTTCGCCCGATAAAATAGCGGATTAGTAAAACATTATTAGTTCACGTCAGGCCGTTATAAAAAGTAATCTGCGACCTCCTGTAACGCGTTTGTACGCGACGTGCCCGCTAGTCAGGTATCCAGGTATCCCGGGTAGGGTTCAGGTAAGCAAAGGGAAAAAAATACGGCTGCCGTCTCCGTGAAAGGTAACGCGTCCGATTAAAGGTCGCAGGAAGTCGCCGACTCGTAACGCGGTGTTTTTTCGGCAAGGCGGAATCTGGGAAGCTTCGAGGTACGTTCCGAAATACACCCTTGTACGACTACAACTCGTAAAATCTATCCGAGGATCCGTCGGACAAAGTAAAGTGGATAAAATATGACATAAAGAAGGATAAATAAACGAGGGAAGTACCATAACAGAGAGTAGCTACAAAAGTGTTTGTCTTGAGAAAACTAAGGGGAGATATAAGAACGCGTACTGCCTTTTATATTTTGAAACATGACGTTTCTCGTACGTATAAACGTATAAATACCCTTCATTACGTAGATACGTTTCGAGGATTTTCTTTTAGGCGGAAACTCATTTTCGTCGATTGTCTAGAGGAAAATTGAATTAACCACGTAGCACCTTTGACTGACAGGTTCGATACACCGTCGATAAAATTCGATTTAAAATATATTTATAAGCTTTTATTTCTCTCAATTCACTCGTTAATTTATTCGTCGAAATGCATGAAAGCTTTCGTATTCTTAATTGCGCGAACCAGCATATGAAATCAACGAGTATCGTGCTACTGTGCACTTATACGTCTACCTTGTTAGAGAATAGTCTCTAGAAAATATTCGCGATGCATTTGCTAGTAACCAGGTAAGATTCCACGTTAAATATCACTCGTCAGGGTTCACAAAAGAATTAATAGTTATGTGGAATTTTTTACTGGCGTTTTCGAATGCATTTTCTACGTCTTCGGTTTTCATCATGGTGAGATTAAGCGTGCCAAAGTGTTGGAAATTAGTCAAAGCTATCATCTGCTCTTCGTTCGATTGTCCCTATAATCAGTGGTCACTTTCTCTACGATGGTCTCTGTTAACTACCTGTCCAATCGTGGTCAATTCCAGGAGAATCTTGGCTTATTACGCGGACAAGTGTCCTAAGCGAGGGTCAATTAATGGTCACTAACGATTCGTCGCTCGTTGCGCGTGTTTTCGGAGTTTGAATTATTTCGAATTATTTTACTGGACAATTTGTTCACCTCGGATCAGAGGTAGTAACTATATGGATTATATTCCGCTGGCAATACTTTTTTCGAGTGACATTCTGTGCTGCAGCGCAATAAAATTCGGACTTTGTTTTGTATACTGGGCGAAAGAATCGCGAAATAGCGAGAAGAATTCTAGAAAAATTCTAATAACGAAAGACCGCCGTCGTACAAGTACAAATTCCGAGGACAAAGAAGAATGCATGGAAAAAGAAGCCAGAGCAATGGAAGAATTCGGGTAAGAAGACGAGGAGGGAGGTTCGGATAATAAAGAGTAGCAGCGAGAAGATAAACGCAGGAAGAAATAATACCAGCAAGATTCTGATATCGGGTATCTTTTAACAAAATCGACTATCGAATACCGCGGAAATAAAATAACAGCTCTGAATGGGCTACGGTTACATTACAAATTTCCCGACACGAAAATACGATACGATACACGCAATCGATGTTTATAACGACCATCGATGTTACGTGTCTTCGTGTACAAGACCGTTTATTTCCAATACATGATGAAATTTACACGCAAAGTACT
The DNA here is from genome assembly GCA_002201625.1 of Euglossa dilemma. Taxonomy (NCBI): domain Eukaryota; kingdom Metazoa; phylum Arthropoda; class Insecta; order Hymenoptera; family Apidae; genus Euglossa; species Euglossa dilemma. The sequence goes on along the minus strand of NIJG01000012.1, from coordinate 250,446 downwards.
CGTCACCGTTTCCGTCGCGATGGCCGCAGCCATGAAATTATCCGTCATCGTTTGTCCTCGCGTCCCACTCGCGTCTAGACACATTCGCAGAATCGCAAGGTCCTGTCTCTCTCTCTCCCTCTCTCTCTCTGTCTCTCCTTTCGAGCGGCGTCGGTGAAAAATTGCCGCATAAATTCCCTCGGAGCTTAACGCGATTGACGAAACTATTTTATCATCTTCGCGTCGACTACAAATAACCCCGTGGCAGCGTGTGCGCTTCAGGCGAGATCGTGCTAGCATGCACGCTGTTCCACGATTTCCATAGGCGCGTAGACGCGCGCTTGTCGCGGGCCAGAACAGAAGTTCCAGCCAGGCCTGAAGGTAGCGGTGCATTATAATGTTGATTTATGCGCTTACGATGCATAACGAGGCGTGTAACGCTATTCTGATGGACGACCTTCGGTAATACCACTACGTTTAACAAATTCCGGCAACATTAGTATCCGAATCGAACTGCGGGCAAAGAGTATTTTCACCTGACAAAGTTATAGAACCGACGTTCCGCGAGTGGCGAATCTCTGGATTAATTTAATCGGCGTTTAGTTTTGTACGCGGACGTAGATGCGGGTGGTTTTCAGGAAGTGGAGGAGAACTCATCGACTGTCTGTTCGGCTGGAGCGTCGATCAGCTCTCGATTGTCAAAGGAGATGAAAATTTGCTACCTTCGGTAATACCACGACGTTTATCAAATTCCGGGAGTATTAGTATCCGAATCGAACCGCGGGCAAAGAGTATTCGATTGACAAAGTTATAGAACCGATGTTTCGCGAGTAGCAAATCTCTGGATTAATTTAATCGGCGTTTAGTCGGTGATTCGATCGGAATGTTTTGTAGTTGGACGCCGATGGGGTGGTTTTCAGGAAGCGGAGGAGAACCCGTCGCCTGCCTGTTTGGCTGGAGCGTCGAGCTGATCAGCTCTCGATATCAAAGGAGACGAAAATTTACAGCACTCGTCGCTTATTCGATCCGAGTATTTCCTATGAGCCATTTCGAAAATGACGCGGTTTTGACTGATAGGCCCTGCTACCGAGAAGCATTTGACATAAACTGACGTTTCTACGCCGGTTGCTCGTCAAAAGGAAGCTCGTCGTTTGCCGGGAGCAACGATCGTCGAAGCAAATGCTACCACTTCAGTGCCTGAAACTTCGGATAATTCCAACCTCAAAGCATCGTGCCAGGTGATGTTAGAGGGATCGATTCGTATCCATTTGATATCTACCAGGTGATATCTGACCCCTTTTACCGTAGGTGTTACCGAATCCTTTGACTCATTGACCATTTTGCGGTTAACGAGATTCACGCTTCGCAGCTATTAAGTGGAAAAGTTTAATTAAGAGCAGACGTCGAAACGGGGGATATTTTCCCAGTGATACGCGCGTTCACCGAACCTATATATTCCTTATTAATTTTGCTGTCATCGAGCACCGCCGTTCCGATCTCGGCTCTTCTTCCCGCTTCTTCGCGCAAACGAGATTGCTTTCTCGAAATTCCACCGACCAATTCCTCTCGTCGTTCATTTGCAAGATCAATTCCGCCGGAAACTGATTTTTGATGCGGTGCAACGTTCCAAGTGCGCGAACTATCGATCCCGGTTCAAGTAATTAACGATATACGTACAATCAGAAGTGGTCGGGTGTTAGCCGCAAACGTTTACGATCCTATCGTTGACGAGAGTATCGTCCGGAACGACATGAATTACAACGGTTCGATCGTCGATTCGATAAACGGCGCCGCTTTGGATTAGCCATCCATCACCAACAACTGGTCACGATTCTCGTGATGAATTCGTTGATGAAGATAGTGCAAAATCTCGTAATTGAAACGTACTGCGTTTCTCCGTCACGCTGTCGCGTTTAAACCAACGTTAAGATAACTCGATTAGGCTTAGCTTTTAGACTTAGGTTTGTTTGAAGCTTCGCTCGAAATAAAATGGAAAACCAAGGCTAAATTTCGTCTTAATCTGATGGGAGAATGCGAATAATTCCTTTGTTTTTCATTTCGCTATAAATACACGAGGAAAATCAGTTTCTCGGCGGTTGGTTCTATCGAATATACGTAATAATTCTCGGCGTTTGTGGTCCGTTCGTTATCGAAAGGCGTCGATAAAGCGACACGTGTAGGAGCGACATCAAAGTCCGTAAAGATTAATCGTATCAGCTGCCATGGTCGTAACATCTTGCCGGGTCTCTTTCGATTTCCATCTCGATCGCGTTCGCCATTTCCGCGGTGAATCGAATCTCCAGGCGGTCCGCAATTTCCGGCCGAGGTCGGGCCATAGGCTTGGGCAGAACCTGCCATTTTGTCGGGGAATCTCCTTAAGGGGCGAGGCAGCAGATATTCCGAAACTTTCCAGACCATGCTCGTCTGGCTCTCCTAACTTTTCTCCGGAAATTCCTTTCCTTTTTTAATGGCCCTTTTCTGTTTGTCTTACCCTCATTAGCGGCAACGTTGCTGCAACCTGCCGGATATTATTAAAGTTATAGCGCGCGATTTACGTTCGGCGAGGTCTCTTCGAGCGTGTACGCGCGCGTGTCCTTTCTTTTCCTCGCGGTGACGTCTCAGCGTGTCTCAGGATTCGATTGATCTTTATTTCGTTTCGTTTTGTTCTCTCAATTCCGTATGTACCAAAAGCGAATCGCTTCCCGATTTACCTTGGCCGAGTTGAAATTTAACAGGTTACACCTGTTAAGAGTTTTGTCGGACTTATTTTCCGCGGTTATTTGGTTATTCGCCGCGTTTGGAAATCGCGTTTAACTTTCTCGATTATTTCAATTATTTCGCACCTATCGCGCGAATCGCGGGAATCGCGGGAAGGCGTCGAAAGCGGGAGGGAAATGTCCAGTGTGGAGCCGGTCGCGGAAATGGTTCGCAATCGGTGAGTTTACGGGCCAGTGAAGTGCGAACCGCAGAATTCTCGTTCGAGCGTTAAAATCGGAGATAATGTTATCGTTGTCGGGCTCGGCGGAAAAAGAAACGATCGAGTTTTAGCGAACACATGTTCCCGCCAGGCATAATGCCACCGTAAATCTCGCGGACAAGCCGCTATACGCCCGGGACCGTCGTCGAACTTTCCTCGTTCCGAATGGATCGCACCCTCCTCCTACTCCTCCAACGTGAATACTCACGCGGGAAATACTTTTTCGAAAGAATTCGCCTAATCCGGCGGAAATCTCGCCAAGATACGTTTCGCTGGTGGAAAGTTTACGACGAATCGGCCGTCAGAGCGTTTCCGAATATCTTGGTCGTTAAATCGTTATCGAAGCGTTGCGAGGACTTTCCTTTCGGTTCGAGAGGTCTCGTCGACGACGCCTCAAGGTTTGTTTCGACGTGGCGCGACGCGACGCGCTCGTCGCATCGGCTTGCCGATCGATTAGTCGACACGTGGAGCAGATCGGGTCGACACGGTCCGTAGGAGCGTTTGACAAATTATAAGATTAATCGCGGAGGATTTCGGTCCGTCGGGATATCATCAATTATTTTTTTCCCGAGCCGGGTCCAATTACGCGCGAACGTGCCAGCTCGCACGGCAGGGTCACACCGCTTAATGACATCTTCCCGTTTCTTTCACGCCGGCTCGAACCTTACGTCTTGATTACCACGACTTCATTACTCAAAAAAGAAGAGGAAAAAGAGGAAGAGGAGGAGGTGGAGAAGGAGGGAGAAAAGGGGGAAAGGAATGGAAGAGGAATGGTAGCAGGAGGAGAATGGGATGGAAACCGCGTTCATTTGGCGGGGTTAAAACGGCGTCTTTCTTCGGGCCGTATGCTGGCTGAAATTAAAATAAACGCGATTAGAACGTGACTCGATTTTACGGCTGAATTGCCGCCGGGATCGAGTATTCGCGGCAGCAATTGAGAGAGTTGAATGAGGAACGGAATTGCGCGCTATCCGGTGGAAGTGGGACGCGTGCCGCGATCCGTTCCTTTCCTTTCCCAAACAATTTTTACCGAAGGGCGTTCCCCGAGACCGGACTGCGACTTAAAATCCTTTAAAACGAACGATGAATAGGTTTTTAGAGCGAAATAAAGTTATCCGTTCCGGCGGAGCACGACTTCCATTGAAAGGTCTAGGCGATGAAGCGTTGCATGTCGATTTTCGTGAAAGCCTCGAGATTGCGAATGCCATTGTACATCCTCCGTTTTCTTTCCACTCGCTTTTCCCTCGCTTCTCCGTCGCTGCACCGTCGCTTCTCCGTCGCTTCTCCGTCGCGCGCGCGCGATATTTTCTTACCTTCTTTCCGCCGAGACCCGGCGACTGGCGTCGCCAGTTCCATTGTGAACTTGGGCCAAAGTTCGCGGCAGATTCGGTGGAAAGACCGACGAGAGGTTTAATCGAGCAACTTCTCCGCTTATACTATAAATCGGCTGCCTTATCGGTGCTCCGCGATCTCGGGGCGGAAACGGCTGGCTTCCGGCCGC
>NIJG01000012.1:205107-239265 GCA_002201625.1 Euglossa dilemma | reverse complement strand
ATTATATAATATTGTATATAACTATCTGTCATTCATTCGAAAAATTCAAAGTATCGTCAAGTAAATATATACATTCCTTAAGCATGAAACCCGAAGAGTTGCCGGTCGTTAGTCCAATGTTTATTGACATTAACGTCGTCGTCTACGACATCCTGTGAGACTCATAATAAGGATGTCGGTCCGAACGACGCAACGTGAGGCGTGGCTCTCTAGGTAGGACCCAATGTAAACACTGTCAGGCTCGGACAGGCTCGTGTTTAATATTCGCTAATGTTTTCCTGTCTCAGTCACGCGTTATTCTTCGCCGCGCTCGGAAGAAATGACTTGACATGTGACCGATTTTGCTGCTGACCGTGCCACGTGCCCCCAGCACCTCAACAGTTCTCCAACGAGAGTTTGGTTTGTAATATTTATTTATTTTATATACAATTATATACAATTTTCTCACTGTTCTAAGAAAAATTTTACGCGAGTGATATATTGGATCATTCGGAAAATCATTTCGTTTGGTTTTTTTTTTTTTTTTAAGGTAGAAGATACTTGCGCATTCGTGTTGCCGAGAGAATTGATAATTTACACAGCTAGAAAAATAGTAATTTAGACATGCTTCTGCAACGTTTCGCGATGTAAATTTCGTCGATGCCATTCTACCTCGGTTACGTGTTATATTACGTGTTACATACTTGAAGTTGCTCGTCGTGTAATCGATGTCGCTATAGATTATGGCACGTGCAATTCGAAACAATAATAATAAAATCCTTCGCTTAACCGTTTGAAGTTTTAAATCCAATTATACGTAATTAACGAGGCAGAGGATCTAAAGAATACCGATCTTTGTACAAATGGAAAGACGCGTTCCTCCTATCTTGTCCAGCTTCCCGTCGAAATTCCTCACGGCGCGTCGCGCCGCGGGGTGAAGCGCGTCGATGAACTTTTATTTCTCGCAGACGTCGGGAAAATGGAGGAGAAGAATTTAACGAATTCGCGGGATCGAAATTCTGGAATTTATCGCTTCTTCGCGCGCGGTATCTCGATAGATACATCAGGATCCGTTTCTTCTGGAATCCGAGGGCCCGGGGAAGCTGGGGGAAGGACGGAAAGCAGAAAGCGTTTAATTCGGCTGAAGCAGCATGAGGGAAGTTTGGCGAACACCGTCTAACGCAAACATTCGTTGATTCACAATTAAGTGGAGGAGGGCTCGCGGACTAATAAACAGGCTGTGGAGGAGGTTGGAGTTGCTTGCCACTAGTCTTGATTCGACCACTTGAATCCGCGGACCTTCAACCTCCTCTCGCCCCAGCTTCTTCCACTTCCGCTCTCCCTTAATCTCCTTCTTTGCCTGGCCGGGCTGTTGGCCGCGCTTAATGTCGCAGTGTTAATCAGGGACAGAGCCGCGAAATCGCGGCGGAATCGCGGCGGTGGAAAAAGGTATTTCGGGGCGAGCAATGAGCCGCAAACTGCCAGCTCTTGGTGTCGTCGCCGCGAGAATCGCTTTATCGCGCCGATTACCATAGCCGCCGTCTGCTTTTTTATTGCACCCTTTACGGTTAAACGACGTCGCTTTGCATCCCGCTGTGCGGGAAACGTCTCTCTGTTTCGCCCCTTCTTGGGCGTTATTGAACCGCGCCTCTGGGAACGTCTGGAAACATTCAGACCGAACAGCATTCTCTACCGATATCCTCTCGATTTAGGTTTTAGGTGGCCGATGAATATGGAACGTCGCGATTCTGCGATTTCGCAGGCGAAAATTTCCCCGATGAAATTTCAACCCGCGGAATTTTCATATTTTTTCCCCTTTTCTTTCCCGGTCTTCTCTTTCTTCTTTCTCGTTTCTCTTTTTCGATAGTAACGGAGAGCTTCATTTCGCGAGCGGGAGAGCGTAATGGCGGCGGGACGGGCTATCATTTTAGGCCGAAAATGTGCGCAATCGGAAACGCATGTCTGCGGAACGTCGATGAAAGTCGCTACGATGCCCTGCGCGGATTTCTTGTAACTTGTGACACCGTTGACCGAGAGTGTTCGATACGCTGATCGTAATAACGCCTATCGTTGAAATATTTACGGTACAAGTAACAGGCGGAAGCGTAGTGACCGTGAGTAACGCGAAGGCGATGCGAGGAATGAAAAATTCACGGAAATCCGCGTTCGAGGTGGGCGAATTTCAAACACACGTTGGAACATACACGCGATACGTCGGCCGTTCCCGGCTTTTTATTTTTCCCTCCCCCCTTTCCCGCTTTTCCCTCCCCATCTGGCGCGATAACACGCCACGTTATCGACTCCTTGTATCCTCGATTATGACGCCTATTTCTCAGCTAGGTGTCGCGGAAATTTATGGCCGCTCGTTCCGACAGTGCCGTCCCGGATGATAGTGCGTGTCGCCTGAATGACACGCCGAATCGCGCGAAGCGTAATCTCGCACGCTCGTTACCGCGTGGTTGCGGTTCAATCCTTCACCATCGCTCTCCCATCGACGCGCGGCACGCTTTAAATATTAACCGATCGTCCCGGCGAAGAAACATCCATCCTCGCAGCTGCGAGAGGGTTGGAAATACGTCGATCGCGTCGATATTGTCCGATCGCGAATCGCCTAACGAACAGACCGGTCGAAAAGGATTCTGAGCGGTGCGGAAGGAAGGATACGGTGCGAAAAATATAAGCAAGATATCGCGGTATGGAAGAAGATAGACAGGTAGAAGAGAGGGATGTAGGTGGTGGTCGGAGGGGAAAGCGAAGGCGGATGGTTAAGGGGCTGCTTGTAACTGGAGCTTCTACAGAGATGGTTACTTGCTGCGTATAAACTTGGTATAACAGGCTCGAGTTCGCCGTGCAGTAAGTTCCTGTAGGATGAAAATGAGAATAGTATGTGCCGGCTCGTTTCTTATTCATATTCGCGTAAAAGGGGCTTCATTTCGGTCCCGGCGGCGCTCTTATTGCCAGTTAGCTACGTTTCCTCTATTTGGGGAGGAGCCGCGTCATTATTTCGGCGACGTCTAAACCAACAACTGTCTCGCCTGTCGCTTCCCGCTCCTCGCGGATTCCCAGGCCGCTGTTTTTACTAAATCCCACCATTTCCACTTTGTCCTTCTTCCGTCTTCCCTTCCAGCCGTGGCCCGCGAATCATGGAAATATATTTTTTAGCACCAGCTCGAGTGGATCGCGCCGTTTTCCAGCGATTTCAGTCGTGTTCGAGGGGGCGCAGTCGTCCGAAATTTGATCGCGTCTCCCAGACCATCGGATTCCCTTGTTCGCGATTTGAAATTAAAATGACGTTCCCTTTGACGCGCGGCATCTTTCGCGGAGCTGGAACAAGTGTCACGGTGAAATATTTATGCGACCTTAGAGGGCTGTTGCATCGGCCGGAACGAGATTCTTCTAATGGTAGGAAGGCGGAAGGGAAGCCGGGACATGGTGCCTTCCGTGTACGCGGAAAGCTGTAAAATTTTACGAGCACCTATACTTAACCCGAGCTGAGCCATCCGGTGGTCCGCCACTGTCGTTTTCCTTGGAAATAATTCCAAAGGGACGCTCGGCCCCGCAAACAAAAATATTTTCTCGCTTGATACGTCGAGGCAAAGAATACTCGGCGAAAGCTAAGTGTCCGTTTGTTGCTCGCGCAGCAGACCGGAAAAGTTGCGGCGCGTAGCCGTCGTACAGAGAGCCGCAGAGAGAGAGAGAAAGAGAAAGGGAGAGAGAGGAGCCGTTTTCTTTTTCGGCAATCCGAAACGGCATTTTCCGGCCGCTTTGTAAACGCGGCCGGTTTTCATTGTTACGCAGATTCGCCACTGCCTTTGTGCTCGGGAAATTATGCGCGAACTCTCGAGAACGTTTTTGGTTACAATAAGCATTCATCGGGACAATGCGCGTGGCCACGTGCGCGATTTTACATTTAAACCGGTCCTGCTGCGTTCGCCGAGGGCCCTTTGAGAGGGAGAGCGTGGCTTAATTAGTAAGTGCGAGCGGAAGTGGCTTGAAAGGTAGCCCCGCGATTGCGAAATCGGGTCACCGCGCGAACCTCCATTTTTCCCCCTTTCTTTTCCACTTTTTTTCTCCTCCCCTCCCTTTGAACGCACAGTTGCTGCCTGTTTTTCTCCTAGACGAGGCAACGCTGCCGCGCAGGCCGGATTTAGGCGCGACCTGAACTTTCCTTTCCCCGGCCCCCTTTTCCCGTCCCCCTTTTCGCGAACAGCTGCATGGTCAAGGATGTGTTCGTAGGCGCGTTTGTTCCACGGTAATGAGATCGAGCCTCGGAGTCGCGAGAGGGCTGGAACCAGTGAAAAATACCTCGCTTTCCCGGGGACACTGTTACCCAGACCGATTCTCTTGGCAAACGCAACCGTGTCTCTCTCCTCTCTTAACGATCCTCGTTACGCTCGGTCAGAGAACCGCCACGCTTCGACCGTTTTCCGAAAAATATTAATCCCTCGATCGGACACGATATGGCCGGCATCGAACTGTTGTACACTCGGTGAAAACGTAATTCCGCCGGGATAAAAGGAAATTATACCGTGACACGTGTTTCTATTTCTCGATCGGGCAATATCATCGTGGCCGAAACGAATTGCCGCGAACCGTTATCTGGCACCGGCCCTGGCCCGTATTAATTTTTAGTCGCGTATCACATTTTTCAGGCCCGTGAGTAGATAACACCGAGGTCGGCGAGTGCCGCGATTTATGGGCATCGACGAGATTATTGAGGTGTCGGGAGAGAAGGAGGAGGAGGTGGAGGAGGAGGAGCTTGTTCTGCCGGGGAAAAGAAAATTTTACAGCATGCCGGAAGAGAGGTTGGGGATTCTTCTGCATCGATACTCGGGAAGGATCTCCGATCCGCTAACAGTAGCAAAACTTGCCGTGAATATTCATCGCGCTCCTCTCTCCTTAATTTCCTTAACAGGATCTCGCGATAGACCGGGGTAGGAAAGTATAGAGGGTAGAAGGGAGTTTGGGGAGAATTAAATGGGGAGAAAATTTCGGTTGTAAAATGGAGTTGCCCGTTCGGAGAGCGGGCAATTTGGCTGGTCGCGTATCGGATCGCGGGCGGGTTTGGACGCGTGGAAGTTGCAGGTCGGTACGACGACAGTAGGTTGCACGGAGAACACGGGTGGAAAGTTTTTCTTTGCTCCGGACGAGAGAGCAGTTCGTTAACGAAGGAAGTTAAGTCGGTGGATCTCGTTATAAAACGTAATTTCCAAGGATCAAGGTTCGAGCAAATCTTTGATCAGCGCGGCGGATTAGCACGACCAGAAGTTGGGCCCTATTATGTCTGCTTCCTTTGGCGCGAGCCTCCATCATGTAAGCGTGTTTCGAAAGATGCTTTAATCTACCGATCAGCCGTAGCGGCTCTGCGAAGCCGCGTTTAAACTTGGAGCAAACTTCCACGGCAAAGCGGCGCAACTGCCTCTTAATAGAGCCTTTTCGATATCGCTACTTTCCCAACTTTCCATCCTTCCGTTCTTCGTTTGCCGCGAGCCAGTCTCGGGGACCGCGCTTCAAACTTTCCCCTTTCATAATTCATGCGTCTCCGACACTTGGTATGTCGACTAAGCTAAGCGTTCCACGCCGCCAACCTGCTAATTGCTAATCTCTCCCTATCGGTACATTACTACTCCCAGAGCTTTTACTTTCCACGGCAATCAATTTTCCCGTTTGCATACCATTACACTCGCGATACCTTTGCAATTCCAAGCCGGAAGGCTCGGCGCGGAGATTCGCGGAAAACTTAGTCAGCCGCGGCGTCGCGACGGATTAATATGGAAGGGAAGAGAAGGAAAGGGAAGGGGAATAGTGGGCGCTTACCGCGGCGCAAGTAGTAATCCGTGAAATTGTCGCTGGGAGGCGGACGGGGCCGGTTTTGTTCCGCGTGCCAGCCTCGATCACGTCCATCAATTCTCGCGCGAAGAACGTCACAGAGTCGCGATGGAAAAGCAACAATGCCAGCCGGGAGCTGCGAGTTAAATTATTTTCCGCTCGGCGGAGCGTGCTGTTCATCGTTCGCCGCGGAGGAACGAAAAAATTCCTCGTAACCTCCCCGTGGATTTACCCTTTCATTTCTCCGGTCTTGTACTCTCTTTCCCGCTCCTTCCCGCTCCAACAGGCTTCCGATCCCGGTTCGCTCGCGGAAGATACCGTCAACGATTTATCGACTGTCGAGTCAGCTGGTCGACCGCGAGTTTTCCGCCTCCTCGCCTTTCTTACGCGCCTCGTTCTCGCGCCAATTTTTTTCTTCTCTTCCCCGATAAATTTCCAATCGGCTCTCGCGTTGTCCGAGAGAGCAGACCGGCCAGTTTCCACGGGTTCGAACGTTCAAGAATTCCATCGTTCTACTTTGACGCAACGCGAGATCGATCGTCGGAATTCGTGTCCGAAACGGGGTGAAAAATGAAATTTCGAAACAGGACGGAGGGAGGTATTTTTTGTGGAAAATGGTGGGAAATGGTGGAAAATCAATGGACACGAGGCGGTGTAGGTGGCAATCTCCGTGCGCATCGTCACGGAGCAACAATTTGAACAGGCGTTTCCTTCGTGCAAGCTCAGCATTGCCACGGGATAAAAAATCAATGACATCTCAGGCTGCCTCTGCCATTCTTTCCTTCCTGCTTTCCTTTTCCCCTTCCTTTTTTTCTTCTCCTTTTTTTACATTTATGGATCTCGGTCACGTGGAACGGTCATTTTTATTCCACGGAGTCAGCTTTATTTTTCAACAGGCTTGTTTCCCCCCACTGGAAACGGGAAACTCCTTGGCCCCGTATAACTCAGACCGCAGCTCGGCCACGTAGCCTCTCCGGCGCATAATACGCGGGAATAGGGGGGAATACGCGGGAATAGGGGGGTATGAGGGGGATGTGACAGGACGGGACGGGACGGCAATAAGAAATGCTGCCGTTTGGCGTGGCGGTTGGTCGCCGCCGGTGGAAGCGTCGCGGCAAATGAAATTTCGCTCGTGTCCCGTTGAACAAAGGGGAGCGTCCTCCGATAATGGTCGGACACGAGCAGCCTCGGTGTGTACCCGCGCGATACCAGAAACATACTCGTGTTCTGCCCTACGGGGACTGGATTTTCCCCCGTTGTTCGACGTCTCTCCCTCGTTTGTCTTCCCGAGCTTTAGCGTTACTTTCCACGGGAGTTTGATAGCGTACGCGTGTTTGCGGTAGCTAAGAATCTTCGCTTCCGCCGCGAGAGCTGCCTCGGCTGTTACGATTAATTAACCGAGAAGGGCGGCATCGGCGTCGGTGGTAGCGGCGGCGGTGGTGGTTCCTCGGGCGTGCTCGCGCCCCGTTATCAAAGGGATCTCGGTACGTTTAATCGGTCGTCGCCGTTATAAATATAGCCTCGTTATCGGAATCAATTTAACGCTTGGAATCGATCGAATCGACACCGCGTTCGATTAACTATCAGCGCGTCCCGTTCGAAGCAATTTCCCGTTCGCCAAACTGGAAACACGAGGCCGCGCACCGAGGAGCGCCGCTCGAAAATAGTTGCACGCCGTCTGATTAGTTTGCAACTGCGGTTTTAATGTTTGTTCTGTCGCGCACGCTGACCGGATCCGCTACGTTCGTCGTCGGGCAATTTACAAGGAAACAAATCGCTCCGTCGTCGCAGCTCCTCTGATCCGCCTCTAACATTCTTGTCGTCGCGGAACCTGCCGGAATTTTCCTGCGAAATCCCAATGCAAAGTTTACGACGGTGCTCGGTCGGCGAACGCGAGAGACACGTCGAATTTCTGTTCGACTGCTCGCCGGGTCACGACTTTCCACCCCGAAAATCGCGGTGTTCGCGCGATAAGCGAATCATCGACACGAAGGCGGCGACTGCGACTTTCAAGATCACCCCGCCCACCCCTCTCCCTCGCCCCCTCTACCCCCGTTCGCCGACCGAAGGAACAGCGCCGGGTCGCGTCTCGAGAGTCTCGAGCGTCTTACTTTCCGTCGACGTCGCAGCCTCGCGTCCCCTGGAAAAATTCGACGCCGCGAAGGAATACGTTCCCGAGGCAAATTTCTTTACGAGGTTTATTCCGTCCGTTGTCGCCGGCGCTGCTTAGTAATCTCCGGATGGCGCAAAGAGGGAGAAACCCTCGGCTCTGGCCCCTCGATCACGCGAATAGGAACATTACACAAATTTTCCATCACGGAATTCCATTTCTAGCCGCAGGAAATATGAAAAGCAGCACGAATTCCATCCCTCGGCGTGATTGCATCTGCCTTTCCCACTGCGGTCCTCCTCCCACCCCATTACTTCTGCATTACATGCGCCTACCTTTTGATCTCTTCCCTCTTATCCGCTCTCTACGCCACTCTTCCCTCTCTTCTCCTTCCATATCGCTCTATTCCCTTCCACACCGATTTCATACGCGTCCACGTTCCTGCACGTACCAGAGTCACGGTCGACAGGCATCCGCGAGCGTCGATGGTCGTGAACGGGGCGAGTTCGCGAAGCTCGCGTTCTTCTTACATGCGCGTAACCGCCTCGTTTCCCTCGGTATCGCTTGTGGCCAAGACTCTCCTCTATCTCCCCGAAACTTTCCCTCGATTCGCCGGCTCAGCGCCGCGACTTACGACGCGTCGAATGGACTTTGAGAGGAAGGCTTCTCGCGAAGAGCAACCTCTTAATCTCCGCGGGTTGTCCGCTTTAAAAGTTGCGGTGTTTAATTTCGCCGCGTCCTCGGCTAAATTTTCGTCCCGCGAAAATCCGCGTGCGACGCGACGCTGCCGTGACGTCGCGGAGACGTCGTAGGAGCACGGGAGCAGCCCGATGCGTGGAAAATAAAGCGGAAGAGCTGACCGGATACGGGATTAGCCTAGGTAGGAGACACGAGCGGTCGGGCGCGGGTAACTCATAACTCGCGATATCGAGCCAGCTGCGAGATAGAGCGAGGAGGAAATGGAGCAGACAGGACCGGTGGATCGGGAATGCAGGCTGAAGGGCGCTTTCTAAATTACACACGGACGAACGAAGTCGGTTGAGACCGGAGTTCCCCTTTCTGTCGCTTTGCCGCGTCTCTTCCCGACCCGGGGCTCCTTCCTTTTTATTTCCCGGTCGCCGAACGATTTCCAGGGTGTATTACAGGCCGGGCCGGAGCCGAGGGGCATGCGGGGAAATGGAAAAGGAGACAGCCGTGAGGAGACGGATAAAGGGGAAAATTGAGAGAAGGCACGGACGTACGGCTGAAAATTTAAGCAGCGGGAAAACAAGGAAGTATTAGGTCGATACCTCTACCGATCGTCACCGTTCTGACGTTCCACCGAGATCGTTTTATACGCGTCTAAGGCTTCCTTCCATCCAAATGGATTTCCTCTCCGTAATACAGAGGGATTTCGCGCTCTTCTCTCTTCCTTCCAGGCTACGCGATACCTGTCGCAACGACCCGCGCTTCCCGTTCTCCGTTCGATCGTCTTTTAAACGCTCCGTCGTCTTACGGCCGATGTAGATTTTATTGCTCCGACTAAGTCGCTCTGGCAAATCTCCTGGCCCGTTCTCTACCGGGAATTTCGCAAGACAAGCCGGCGAGTCGGCCGAAACGGCCGTGGACTTTACGGACACCGTGTACATACACGCTCGTATACGTCATGCAAACGCGTATCTGGAAGGGGTGGAAGAGAGAGAGCGGCGGATGCACGGGTTGCTATTTTATGGCAGCAAAGCAAGTTTATTCGGGCGACAAGGAAAATGAGATACCGGTAGTCCATTCGCACAGTCTGTCACGGTTCCTCCTTCCTGCTCGACGATTTAAACGCCGCGCGATCGATTTACGGCCACCGGTATCGATGTCGCGTGAATTCCAAGTCTGACCCATTACACGCGCGCCACGAGGAAATTTGCATTTCCGGTTAGTTTTATTCGCCCGGTGGAAATCTTTCTCGGACGAATAGATGACGCATTTGCTCTCCGCTGCTGAGCGTAAGTGGACGAAGCACCCCGGATCTGGGAATTGTTCGGTCGAGTAGAGGAACCGCACGAGTTGATCCGTTCAGTGATACGAGTCGACCATAAATCGGACAGGCCGTTCTCGAGTCGTATCTCGCGTAATTTCGCGTTGAAAAATTCCCGATTTCTCTTTTTCTCTTTTCAAATGATCGTCGTCGTTTCTTCCCGTGATCCACGATGATCCTGTCGAGACGAACGCGCGGCGTCATGGCGCTTGTTTTCCGGGAGCATATCGAAAACAGGAGAGCCACTTCGCTCGGGGAATCCAACGAGGTACCATGGAAAAATGGATCAGGGACATCCATCGCTACCGGACCTTGCAAATATTTTTCGTTAGCCCGGTAAAACCTCTTCGGATATGATCTCGCTGAAAGCCTCGGCCGGATCCTTTCTCAAACAATCCAGCGCCAGCCCTGGCTCCGCGGTATCATCGTTTTCCAGGAGTGTCGTTGCCTGTATCGCATACTCGCGCGAGATCCTCTGGACGGAGATCCACGGGATCGCCTCTCCGCCAGCTTTTATATACGCCAGCTACTTTCTAAGTAATAAACTTCACCGGCGAAATCGCGTCGTTGTTCTTAGCCTGTGACGGAATTTTTGCCAGGCCACTCGCCTCGCCGGGGCTCTCCGCCAAGGCGTTCAGCGATTTTCGAATTAAACTTTTCGCGGTTTCTCCGCTCGTTGAAATTTCATCGGGATCTCGAAACTGGAAACTCGCGTTCCGGGATTTTGCGGTTTGGCCGCCGCCGCCGCCGCCGACATCGACGCCGACGCCTCGGCGCTAGACAAGCAAACCCTTTGTTCCTTGGTCGAAACGGGTGGTTCGATTCGCGCGTATCCCCACGCATTTTCGCGGATACCGTTTAACGAGCTCGTTAATTTCGCGCCACGCGCTAAAATCTGTCTCGCCATTAAAATTTTAACGAATACCTCGAGCGGAATTCGAGTGCAACAATGCGCTACCGAGATAATTGTTTTCCATAAAACCGGTTAAATCCGATGCAACGCGACCGCAGTCAACCAGCTGGTCGCTATTGTGGCGACACGCACTCGTCCTCCTCCATCCCTTCTCTCTCTCTCTCTCTTTCTCTCTTTCTCTCTCTCTCTCTTTCTCTCGCTCCCACTGGCGATAGAAAAGCGAGGATAAAGACGAAATCGCGGTGACGCGTTCCCCGACAGTTAATTAAATTTTCTGACACGCCTCCGTACCTTTGACCGGTCGCAATTAAAACTCATAGCTCGCGGGAAGTTTTTGAACGGCGGCTACACCCCCTGCACGGATCATCCCCAGAAGCCAGCCACCGAGAAAATTAATTGGTTCCACGGTAGCCGAGAGAAACTCGACCGCGGATAACCGGTACCGGGCCGAACCACCATTTTCTTCCTCTCCTCGAGGCCTGTTATCGCGATCACCGCTCGTTCCCACGCTCTTTTCCTTCCTCAGATCGCGACGCCGAGCGCGACGCCGAGCGACACGCGTGGAATATCGTTGCCAGACCGACATTACCGTGCCAGCCCGCTCGTAAACTTTAATTCCATTTATTCGGAAATCCGGTTAGAACGTCAAACGGTAGGTAGCGGCGGGTATAAGACGGCCGTGACTTCTCGCTTCGAGCC
This sequence comes from Euglossa dilemma, assembly GCA_002201625.1. Lineage (NCBI taxonomy): Eukaryota > Metazoa > Arthropoda > Insecta > Hymenoptera > Apidae > Euglossa > Euglossa dilemma. The sequence continues at coordinate 227,727 of NIJG01000012.1, read as the reverse complement.
GTGATTCAATCTTATTTGCATGGGCAATCTCGGGAAACGTGACAGCTTTGTCGTGACCAACGCCACCTTCCAGGTCCGCCGCTCTTAACTACCAACCCTCCCGGCTGGTCGGAGATCCGAGCCCGAAGGAGAACCACCAGAAGACCAAGAAGTACAAGTGGCAGTGGCAGACGAGGGAAAAAAGAAGGAAGAAGATCGGCCAGACCGGGGAGGAATGAAAAATGGAATTGCAAACGAAGGAACAGGCTTGGAGGATGCTTTGGTCTTTCCGGTACCAGACGCGCTCGGTATCGCCGGCCCGTGTACTTTTGTTCGCGCAGTCCGGCCAGCACCGACGTCGACGCCGACGCCGACGCGGACCGCTTCTGCCTGTTCGCTATGCTAAAATCTCCGCCATAATTGTTATGCAAACTGCCCGTTGAATAATGCAGCGCGCGAAATTCATACGTGCCGCGCTCGCGCACTTCTGCCCGCCACCGCGCCGTATCAAATAATTTTATAGCCTGTTTTAATAATTAATAAAGCCGGCCAAAACTGTGTTGCCGGCAACCACGGCCACTACTACTTCCATCTCACCCTCGTTTCTTCCATCCCCGTCGGTCCAGCCTCCCCTCGACCAACCAACCCCCCGCCTAGGCTCCGCTCCGCGGACGACGAACCGTGCGCTTGCAAATCTACCACCCCGGGAGCAGCATTTTTTCTCGCCGCGGCCGCGATGAAAGGAACGAGACGCTTCCTGCTGAACCGGCCGCCGCCATCGCGTTTTTCTCCCCGAGCTTTATCGTCCCGAGATAATGAGTCGCAGCAACAGGAGGAATTTCGCGACGCGCGGACCGAGTTTATTTACTCGGCATCTGTCGACCGAATTGTTTCCCGCGGCGGTTTATTCGAAAGCCACGTCGACGTGCAAGAGCCGCGACGACGTCGAAAGACGCGGTCGACACGGGGTTCCGGTTCGCCGGTTCCATCCAGCTTCCATACAGCTTCCATACAGCTTCCATACAGCTCCCAACCATCTCCCATCCAGCCTCCATTCAGCCCGGTGTACGTACGCCGCCACTTATTCGATTTCGGGTGCCATTGTTATTCCTATCTCGCGTGAAATCGGTAAACCGCGCGATTAATCTTGATATTATTTGACATGCTCGGCCAGCGTCGAGGGTGGTACACGTCCGTATTATGCCCTTCATATATCAGAATGGGCTTGGTGCGGCCGGCCGCTTTTATTTGCAGATAAACAAAGCCGTGGATCGCGTCACTCTCCGTTACGACTCGACGAGTTTATTTTTAGTTTCTACTGCACACTTTATAAATACTCGATGTACAGTGCTCGCCACGTATCGCGGACGTACGTCACATTTTACGCTCGCAGCGAAACGGACAAATAAATCACACCACCGCCGCCTACCCCTCCCTCCCGCCATTTCTGCCTCTATTGCCCTCGCAGCCCCCGCGCTCTCGCCCTCGTCCTCGTCCTCGCCATCGTCCTCTCTACGTCTACGTCATCGCAATTGATTTTCGCACGAATTTGCCGCGCTCCGTTTATGCACGCGTTGCCTTCGACCAGAGATGGCCCCGAAATTTCACACCTCCTTCGAAATCTTCGCCTATCGCGAATCTACGAATCGCGGTCATTAGCGCAAAGTCGGACTGAAACCGCGAGCGAGGACGCTTCGCGGGTACCGGAATTAGAGAGTAAACTGCCTTACACGGTGCACGCTCGGTTACCTATCCTTTATTCACGGTTCTCGAATGCATCCAGCTGGCAAGGGTGCCGATTGATCTCGCGATTTCGAGCTCGACTGTGCCTGAACGACGGCGGTGTGCGGTTCCACGGTGGACCGCGAAAAACGGCAATTCGAAGGAGCAACGTAGGATAATCTGGCGCGGTTTAGCGCAGCAGCAGCTTCGTTCCGACGCGTCAGCGTCAGCGCAACTTGAACCGCGTCGAGTCCTCCACCGCCAAGCGACGCGCTGATATTATACTCGATTAATTACCCGTGAAAATCCGACCGCGACTCACCGTCGGCGTCACCCTCCGCGTCACCCTCCGCGTCGCCGAGCGCGTTTAATTAGGACCTTACTTGACTTATCTCTCGCCTCCTATTCGCCTGCTGCTCCTCTCCGATAGTCCTCGCGAAAGTTGAAGGTTCCGGCAAAAACTATCTGATCGCGAGCTCTCAATGCTGTAAGCCCTGAATAACTTTTGGCTGCCGCGACGTCGATAACCGCGCTAATGTCCTCGTGCCGCGTCTATCTCGCGCGATCGCGCCAGAGATTCATTGTTCCCTAACGACCGCCATCGCTCTCAGCGATCGTCGTTACCGTCGGGCCATCCAGGACCGGTGAGTTCGGCTGTAAATATTCCTCGTTGGGGTTTCAAGGTCGCTGGCCAGCCGGTCCAACAGCCTGCAATCTTACGCCTCGCGCCGGCTAACGACGCTAGTCTCGCCGGGATTAACGGCCTTTGTAAGCGAATGCGTTCAGAGGTAAAGGAGGAAAGTTCTCGGTGCGAAATAAGCGCGTCGTTAAGGGTTTCTCTTGTTTTATGTGCCGTGGGAAAAAAAGGAGAAGGGACCTCTCGTTGGTTAAAGTTTAACGAAGAACGCTCGAGACTTTGCCGAAGAAATTTCCAGCTCGCGTCGTGTGCAACGTCGATTACTCGGAGCACCCTCGAGAGTCTGCTCGCGATTCGGGGCCACTCGAAGCTTTGACGGTGGCCACGTATCAATTTCTTCCATCCAACTAGACCAACTTGCAAACTTTCCCGGCGATCGATTAACATAGCAACTCGCGCGATCGTCATTGCGCTGCCACCGGTGCTAGTTTCGAGACCGGTATCGGATCAGTGACGGAGCATCAACGTCGGATCCTCGTAAACTCGAGATCTCTCTCGAGACGAGCTCGCTTCGTGATTAAACGCGAGAAGAAACTCGTTGGAACGTTGGATTTTCCTCGCAGATTTTTGGTCACGTTCGATCACCGTTTCGGTATAACTCGATCGAGGAATAAATGAAAATTCTATCCGCTATCTTGCAACGGTAATGGCTGATAGGTTCACTTTAAACGATCTCCAAGATTTATCCTGGTTCCGATAGGATTAAAGATAATTGCTGGAACGCCAGCGATCTCGCGCGCGATAACCGGTGCACACATTTCTGTGCTCGCGTTTCGATAATAGGCAGGAATAGTTACTTTTATCGGCGCGATACTAACTACGATTACCCACGCGACAACCATCCGTATGGTTCTCGTCCGACTTTCGATTATCTTTTATCACTGGCCGCGTTTATCGTTCCGCACCGCCGCTTTACGCGCTAGACTCGGCACTCGCGTTCGTCTCTCTCGATTTTCGGTAATATTCCAGTTACGAATAGGTGCAAGTTCGTCTCGCGAAGGAAAGTTGGCTGGCGTTGCCATTCGTTAATCGATAGCGGAAGTTTTCGCGACGAGTACGCGCAAGTATAGGAGTTTTCCTCGGCGAATATGCTGAAACTTACCGGCATTCCGGGCCGAGTCGACGTTTATGAGCGCAAAAACGAATTTCGCGAATTCCAATTTCCATGCAAACTACCTTTCCGCTTAATCCGTTTACAGCGCTTCCTCAAAAATTTGCTCGCTCGAACGGAGCGGCGCGCCTTTTGCGTGCCATTTTTGCTTACGAGAAAGCTGGAAAGCTCGCGAGGCGCCGAGGCGAGCGTCGCTATCTAGCTGACTCTCCGCTAGAGGTTTAATTAAACTTGCGATTCTTTCGCTCCTACTCGCTTTAGGCTCGCGCGAATTATTCCCGCGATTCGTACGCGCGAAACACAGATGAAAGGTCAAACGTCGAGCGGAATTGATTAATTCAGCGTGATTAAAAGCGTCTCCGCGCGGCGGGAAGTATGCTACAATGCCGGCAAACGTCAGCGATGTACAATTTGTTTAACCAGGTAATTAATGTCCGCGATTTCCAGCTGAAACTACGAACGAAAACGCAATCAAACGTTACATCAGAATTTCGGAAAGTTCCGCGAACATTCGAGTAATGAGCTTTAATAGATCGTATCGAATTTTAACTTTGCGCTTTGCCGCACGTTAATTGACAGGTACGCGTGTTGCTCAAACTGCGCTGCACGTCGTTGGTCAAAATTTCCCTCCGTTTTACGCGGAAGGGAAAAGATAAAAGGGGGAAAAATGCGACTGTTTAAGCACGATTTCGAATCGACGGTCACCGCGTCAACGAGATCGAGTCATTTGCGATTTGCACTCGAAAATCGGGCAGAAAATCGCGCGCGGTACTTAGATATCGGTAGTGTTGGTTGAAAAACGGTAACTTTTTATAATCCAACCGCGTAGAATATATCTACTCGTTAAAAAGCCGTGTTCAATCGACGATACGGCCGTCCCGGAAACCGATCAATTCGTTTCATCGTGCTTTCGACGAATCGGGCAGCCGTTATAAACGCAGGATTACCTACGCAACATGGAATCCTGGATTTTCCGTTTTGAAACAACGCAAATTCGAACATTTCATAGTCCCAGCTCGTTTCTTTCTCGATCATCGAACCAAACTCCAGGAGCATGTCTACGTATCCGAGGAAAGTTTTTATCGAGACTCGTCCATCTACGCGGACGACATATTTAATCGTCCGAGTGGAAATAATTCGCGTCGTGAATGATAAATCGCACCGGGTGGAAACACGAGTGATCGCTTTATATTTAACGTTAATTTTGGTAAAAGGGAATAGGGAACGAGGGTTGAAATGGAACGGAGAGAAACACGGCGAAGAGGCGGAGAGGCGGCGCGAATGGCGGACGTATGATCAGATTTTATAATTAACGGACCGTGGTCCATCGTCGTTTCGGTGATTCAGCGTAATCCCTGTTTATTGAAATTCTCTGTCAATTAGTCGTCGACGGAATTCGATTCTTCGATGCACGCTTTACGGCTTAGCCGATGCAGAAAAACAGGATTATTACGGTGGCGAAGATCGACGAGCGCGAAAGGGGTGACGAGCAGAGGGGGGCGCGAGGGGGCGCGGAAATATGCCGATTACTCGATTAAATATCGTTCTCAGCCCGATGATCGTTGGACCAAAAATTTACTGCCGACGCAATGACACGGCCGTATGCGCGGCGCAACGTTATTGCGTCCGTGTGCCCGGTGCATCCGGCTATGTAAATCCCGCACGATTTATTTTCTATTTTTCCCAATCGGCCCGACTCATTGTTGCGTAACTTATACACTTGTCGTTCGATTGTCCATTAAGCCGCGGACGGTTTAACGGTATCCCGTAAAAATTTACCCCTTCCGGCGATTCGGCCGATTCGCCGATTCGCCGATTCGCCGCGCGTCGCCGACGCTTCGCCAAATTTGAAAGTAACCTTTCTTCTACGCTTTCTTCATCCTCTCTCCGTTTCTTCTCCGTTCTTTCCGCGATCCACGGCGCGGACACGAAAACTCCGTCGCGGATTACCGAACATTCGCAAACGCAAAATTCGGATTGAAAGCCGAGTTCTTCGAGGGCAAAGCGAATATCTGTGCGCAACGGTGTACATACGTATTTTTTCCCCCGTTTAATTTATCTTATTCCTCCTGCCGCGACTCGAGTTATTGCCGCTTTTTGGCACGCTATTCGTTTTCCCGTTCCAACCGCGAGAAAGAGAAGGAAATTCGGGGAAAACGACACAAAGGGAGCCTAGACGTACATAGACGGGGTCGGGTCTGGCCGAAAATATCGACTCGCGTCCTCTCGCGGTACCCAGCGCGTTAGTTCCACTCGCGATCATTCAAAAGCGAGGAATTTTATCTGCGCGCAATGTACTATCTTTAAGCCGCTTTCGCGGACGAGCGAAGAAAGAAAATGAAAATCGTCATTTTCCAGTTTCGGCCGGAGTGGATATATTTTTTCCCGGCGAAGGAAGGACGGGCAAAGAGAATTATTATTCGAAAGGACGAGCTATTGGAACGGCGGAATTTATTTATGCACGGCGGGGAGGAATTAAAAGGAAATTCAATCGCCGTCGAATGTTGGACGTTAATCCGCTTTCGATGCGATTTAATTACTCTGGAAAGGTTTGTAACGGACAATGGTTAGTCAGCTGGTCCCGCACGGTTATTCCGTTCGGACCGCGCGTTCCGACGGAATCTTTCGGATCTGGGCTCGCTCCTGGCGCGTTTCCGGTTCGACGAATGCCTTCGGATAATTCGTAAAGTTCGCCGGGACTTTGGCGTGTCAATGTCGAATGCATGGGGATGGCAGCAGGATGGCCGCGGAGTCGGTCTCGGACCACAGACCGATACAGGCTTCAGTGGAGGATTTCAAAGGACCAGAAATTCTCCGCACGAGTTGAATAGTTGTTGTAACGGAAACGGGAAAGTCGGATGTACCTTTTGTTGGCCGGCAGCGATGGCGGCATTATCATACGACGCGTTGTCGCTTTAAGCTGTTCCCCAGGATCATGCCCGATGTCCTATGAATTTTTCCAGGACAGCGTGTAACGTCGCGCGTCCCGCGCTTCGTAATTTAATCGAGGAATTACGACGCTGCACCGACCAACGTCGAGCGTCCTCGGACAAAAGGGTAGCTTTATTAACGAACGCTCGGACTGGCTCCTTGGATTTTTATCTCGTCCCGATGTCATTGCCGTTAAATCCAACGACGTGAAATACGACGTTGATAATAATTTGTCTAGCAGCGGAGAGGTTCGATCGGGAGGAAATTTATCGTTCAAATATTATGATATTACGCGGACTGTGAATCAGGCGCGCGCGCGCTGGGCTGACGAACGGAGCTGGGAAATTCAAACGGACCGAGGAAAAAGCGCAGGCCTTCCGATATAGCGGAAAATAAACACGTCGGGATAGATTTACCGTGAAGGTAATCAAATCTTTCATCGACGGCGCTCAGTGGATAGGAAGCACGTGACGTTCCCATCGGCCACTCGCTCCTCCGCTTCCTTCGCCTCCGCTTCCCCTCCGTTCTCGTCAGGTATTTAATCTCGGGATTACGGCTTCGACTTTTCACGGGTCTCCTCCGGCAAATTTCGACGCTCGACACTCTCGACCCCCTCGACCCCCTCGCGGAATGCTCTCGATTCCCACCGGTGCGTTCGACTTTATTCGAATTTATTCGCTCAGAACGACGCGGAGCTTTGTCTCGGATTTTTGTCCGCGACGCGAGGACAAACTCGTACATTATGCAACCGCGAGTTGCTGCTTCAACGCGTCCTCCCCGGCCGTCTGGCAACGCACAAACGGCGAACGGCCACTTTGTCGCGCGTCGTTGCACTCGCCGGGGCAGATTTTCACCTACAAATCTCCTAGGACGGTGATTCGGAAATTTTCCTCTCTGCCAGCCGAGATTCCCAGCCACTGCAACATAACGTCACCGGAGGAATCTCTCGAAAATACCCGCAAATTTTTCCAACTTTTTCCTCGCGACAAATTCGGTTTTACCATGCCGCGAATTCGCGAAACGGAAAACGAGTGACACCGAAGAAGCGTGTTCGCTGGTTGCTATCAAAGGAAGAAGAACGAGAGACGGCCGGTTGTTGGGCGTAATTGATTAAGCTTTATCTGCTGCTGGTGCATGGCATAAGTCTCGAGTTCAACGATCTCGAACGTCTCTCGATGGATCGATCCTAAATCGGTGGGCCATCGGTTAACCGACGGTGCACCGACACTCGAATGACCACCCTTATTGGTTCAGGAATCAGTCACGGCTGACCGGTTGGCTGACACTTCATGGCTACTTACACACACACACACGCGTACACACACGTACACACATGTGCCGTATTGCTTAAGTAGAAAATGCCAGAGTAAAATACGTAACGCTGTCTTCCTCTCTCTCTCACTCTCCCTCTCTCTGTACGAGATTAATCGTCGCTGAAGGAAAAACGAGAGACGCGGAGCGAGACGCAGCGAGAAATGACTTTTTGGAACAGCAACGAGACGACTAATTCCATTTTACGCGACGTCGTAGCAGGTTCCCATGGACACTTTCGCGAGGCAAATCGAGTCTCGAGATTAATTCGATTACGAGCTGCATCCTCGTTTCTATCCTTCGTCTCGAGCAACGCGATCCCGGTAGCGAGCGTCTTTTTTTCCCCGGGAATTACGAGGACGGACCAGGGCCGACGATTGCTTATGTAATTGTTACGGAGACGCGGAATGGTGGAGACGAATATCCGAGAGACTGCAGCTCCTGCCGAGGGATGCCGAGAGATGTACCGCAAGTCTGGACCGAATACCAGTCCACCGAGAACTATGCGCCAAGGTAAAAGCCAGATGGGGGTGAGTCGGTGAGGGAAGGCTGGCTCAAGTGTATAACCCGGCTAGTCTGCTAGATGAGATTCGATTCGCGGAGATTAATCCAGTAGTCGAGGAAAACGAAAATTAACGAGAGAGCCTAAGGACGTCGCGTATCTCGCGTCGACTCTTCGCAGACCAACCAATCCGCGAAATGAAAATTTCTCCGATCGCGAGGACCAGCAATCGTCGCATTTCAGATCGGGAAAAATAATCGAAAATCGAGAAAGGAAGAAAAGAAAGGTAATCAATTTCCCTGGAGAAATATATCTCCGAAGGATAATGGACGTTAATTGCGCGTCGTACCGCGATAACGAGATAGGATTAAAATTATAAATCGTTTTCCACCTTTCGAATCTTAGGCGAGAGGATCGGCGCCGGGACGCGGATCGATAACGAAAAACGATCGATCGACGGCCGCGTCGTTGGAAGATTTTTTTTTCTCTTTTTCTCGACGCTATAAATTCGCCCTCGATACGCGCGGAATTCCGCTCGCTCCTCGGAGCGTAATTACGACGCACCGGATATCCAATTAACATCTTCGACTCTTTGTTTTTCACGTCAGAGGGAAATTAATTGGCGCGATTAAACGGCGAATATCTGCATCGATGTTTAGATACGCGACGGGGGAAAAACAGAGCAGCGATCATTCGAGAGCGTATTCGAGCCAGACTCGAAATTAATATCTACCGAGGACGTCAATATTTACGCAGGAAATAGCGTTTCATTGGCAGCCGATCGGGTAATCGGACATGGCGTCGCGTCAAAGTGTTTGTTTTCAGGAACGGACTCGCAATTCCCACAACATTGCTCTCAGCTGGAGCCGGCAATATATTTCTCCCCAGCCGGAGTTGCCCCCTTCTTCCACGGCGTCGGATACTTTTTGAAACGATTCTCCGTTATTCCCAGAGGCCACCCTCCGACGATCCTCTAAATTTCGTTATATCCACGTAACCAGGTGCGCCGTCGTCTCCGGGGGGCAATAATTTTCCCGTACGCCGAACGTTTTTACCGGGATTCTTCAAAAATCTACACCGTAAAGTTGCGGATAAATGATGGTTGACAGGGCGGGGGCGGTAAACGGCGCGGCTGGAAACGAGCGCGGGGCTCGGCTGGTAGAGGGTGGGGAAAATGGGCATGAACTGTCGCTATAATTTCACATTCCCTGTTAACGGACGACCCCCGGTATCCCTGCGCCGTCGTTCATGCTGCAGCCGCCTTAATCGCAGCTGCAGACGGCGTTCAAACACTTCCGTCGCTGCAAGTTTTCCCTGGTGTGTTAGTCGCTGCATTTTCCCGCTGCAAAATAATACATTGCAGTCACACCTCGCCGCCGTTAATGTAACATCTGGCAAAGTTTGCGGAGACAGACATTCACGGCGGGGCCCTGCTGAACGGTTAAGTATCGATTCACGCGTTTAGAACGTGTCTCTGCTCCGGACTGTGTGCGCGTGAGAACATTCGTTAGCGTGTGTCCGTGCCACCGTGTTTCTACGAATATTACTCGTCGTTTCTTCCCTTGCGCTTTTCAACGACCTTGGAACCCTTCGCGAGGATACTTTGGAAATTCGGCCTTGCGTTCGACGCGCGGATCCCGCGGTGGAACGGTGAGATATTCCCGTGCGTTGGCCATTCCGGAAATTACTTTATCTCGATCGTTCGATTACCCGTAATGGCGTTGTTTCCTGGTCCGACCGCGCACGGTTTTATTCTACTCGCCGCGCTGGTTTGCTCCGGCAACGCTCGCGCGGCCAGAAACGATTATTCCGTTTCCACTATCTTTCGCCTCGGTCAATAATAGCGTGATAGTTGGCTGACCACGTACCGTTTAATTCCGTTTTACGAATCGAATAACATTCATCGGGATAACGACGTTTGCATCTCCGCGTGGCCCTCTCGTTTCCGGCTGTTTCTCGTTACGCGAGAGATCGGTATCGCGGACTCGTCCACGTCTATCCTTCCGGAGGATTTCCAGCCCGGCCGATTCTTAAGAAATTAATCCCGCGAAAGACAGCGAGCACGCAAATAGGCGGACCTCGGCTGTGTACCATCGATCCAGACGTTTGCCTGCGTTACGTAATAGGTTGCCGTAAGAACGTTCTCGTGTAACAGATTGTGATTTGTGCCGTAATAAATGTCCGGGCTTTACGGCCAGGGGGAGTATAAATTCCGCACTTTTGTCGCTTCCGGGCTTTCCACCATTGACTGGCCGTAAAGGAAGATGAGCTCGGGGTAAATACGAAGAATGATGGATTCATCTAGCCCTTTTTCTTTTCTTCGGGCCTACACGCACGTATCGTCAGTCATTCGTAATATATTTATGTTGGATGTAAGGTATAATAGCAGTGACAGCTTGTCGATAGAATATTCCCAATAGTTTGATACATTGCCCCGACATTATTGGCTATTATATATTATTCCGGCACGTAACTAAGATCGATGGCGGCTGACGACTCGGGCTACACCTATCGTTCCACCGATCGTTTTGTTACATTTTTATTAACCTTCCGACGATGCACTCCCCGCGACATTTATACGAAAGGAAACGGGGACGCGGAGAAGAAGGTTCGGTATTAGCTTTCTGAAATATTCACCCTTGGTCACCCTTTTATAGCTTCGAGACAACACCAGGCTTAAATTCGCCATGTCCGAGTTATCGTGGCTACGCGCGTCGCAGGGTCATATGTGGCAAATCTCGGATCGATCCGCGAATAAAACCTGTAAATTTGTTTATCGGGCGTCGTCGTCTTCGCGGACGCCTATGAGAAACCGCGGGAACCGGCTAATCAACCCTGGCCGCGTCGCGCGATCGCTGCGAACCAATTCCCGTTATTTGCTCCCTCGCATCCCGCCGCATATCTATTTCCTCGTACACCCGTGCGACGATATTCCGCGAGAAATTCTCGTTATCTTAATTCTCCTGCCGTACATTTTCTACCGGAACGTGCACACCGTTGCTTTTGCGTTCACTTTTCGATTATCCTATTCCGCGAGATAGGAATTCGAAGCGATCATCTACTAATGCGTTCGTTTCTTGCACGCGCCTCGATATATCCAGGATTATGGTAAATTAAAATCGTCGCGAGCGCGGCCGCGCTCGCCGTTTAGATAATGCTCGGCTTAACGAGCCTACGTGCGGCGATATCGTTCGTTTCCGGCGGGGCCCGGCGCGGCGCGGTGAGGCGCGGGGCCAGTGGCCGGGTTTGATACGGTAAAAGCATCGATATACTTTTAATAACCCGGCGTAGAGCAAACGTTGCCGATCATGCGAGGTTTCTTTCCCACGAAACCGTGTTCCTCGCCGTTGGAAAGTCCGCGTTATTATAACGTTCGGTCGAGCCGAGTCTATTTCGATGCCGGAACACCGCCGGTCGCCGGTCAGAGAGGACGAAAGAAAAAGCGACGCGAATAAAGTGGAAATTATCGTCTACCGCCAACTATCGACGAATTCGCTTTTCCAATTTCCCGAAACGCAAACAGCTGCAATCACCTTTCGTCTGGAATCACCGGCTCGATTGACAATTAATATTCTCGGTTGAAAGAGCCGAGGACTCGATCGAGCCGATACCATCGATTACCCAAACAACGCGTTCAATTAATTCCAACCCCCGAGATCAACCCAGGCTGTATTTCATCCCGGGCTCCATTCACGGGGCGGCCGTGGAGGCCGTGGAGGCTGCCTCTTAAAAACCTTGCTAATCTAATCGCATCCCCGCTTACCGAAGATTGAATTTTCGACTAACCTTGAGACCCCGACAAAACCCGAGGATCTCCGATTGAATTTCGCCTTTTATCATATCTCCACCGACCTTCGACCAAATTTCCCGCCCTCCTGTTCGCGGGCAAACTCTTAAACGACCGCCTGGCAACCCTTATCGCGCCCCGCCAACCCCTCTGGGACCAGGAACCGCTGTTTGCACGCCTAATTGGTATTCTTACTTTCCGAGCTGACGAGCTCGAGCTCATGCATATATTCCGCCGGGAGCACACCCCGACATCCCTTTTAACCCTCGATATGCCTACGCCACCGCGCATGTGTACCAGCTTTATCGCGCCGTTTCGACCATCGTCGCCTTTCCCTCTTACCCTCTTTCCCTCCTTCCCTCTTTCCCTCTTTTCCTTCGCCCCGTTCCTTCGTCGGCTCGCATTCTTTCGGGCACGTTTAAGACGACGAGAGGCTGCTTTCTGAATCTGGAACAGCCTCCCATTCACGCGCCGCTTTAATCTCGCCGTGATTTTCCTCCCGAGGACTCGCTGATTTTCCCAGTCGCGCGTCCGTCTTTCTTCCGTTGCTCTGAATGGACGACACCGCGGGATTATTAGCGAGAGAAAGAGAGAGTCTGGCGGTTGGTTGGCGAATAGGTTAGGCGAAAGCGGCGAAGCCGTATCGCGAATGACGAGCCGCACGCGAGGCAGAGGATCTTGCAAATTGTATCGTGCGTTTCATCGCGCGAGCGCGAGCGCCAATCAAAGGCCATAGAGAACCAACCAGCCCGATGCTCTAGTCACGTTTCCGCCGTAGACTAATTCGCGGAACTGTCAACCGGCGTTTACTATGTAAGACGATCCGCGCGGAATGTAGATGAGGAGATGCTTTAGAGATAGTTGTTACTTCAGAATTTCCAGCGGAACGCTCATCCGCGATAACTTCTTTACTCGCCGTTCCAACCGGAGCAGACAAGCTTCCTTTCGAGCAAACCGCGTTATGCAAACGTTGTCTCTTCTGGATTTCTTTTTCATTCGCGATATTACAGCCGTGCCGTTCTCTCTCTCTCTCTCCCCCGCCAACCTCCCGCGCTGTAATTCTTCCCGTATCTCCCCGTATCTCCCCGCAGGACCCGCTTTGCGTTTATCAAGGATTAACGCCAAAGTAAATGCCGGCGGAATGCTGCCTCGTTTCGAGTGCCCTTCTCCCTTTTTCCTTTTTCCCGGAATTTTTTAATATCTCGCGCTGCTTATGATACGCCGGTTACTCGATATCGCGGTGTTCCGTGCTAAAACCGAAAGTGGCTGCCTTCCTCGACGCAGCAAGTTTCCGGATTATGCCCCCTAACACTCTTTTGTTTGCTCCCGGCTCTAGACCGCCACGCTATCGTTCCAAATTCCGAAACTGCTTATCTCGTGTTTTATAACGCAACGTTCGGCGAGACTGTTTACCTAATTTTTTAATTTCCACCGAACGCTGCGAGCGGTCGATGCAAACTTTCCGGCCGGATGGAGAGGAAAGGGAGGAAAGGTGGCCGTTGAACTTGAAGATCGACGGTTCCGGGATCGAGGAACGATTCCGGGCGAAGGAATGGGCAGGGGGAAAGAAGGAAAAAAAGGAGAGGAAGGAAGGAAAGGAAAGCGGAAAAAAGAAACGCGGCGGTAAAATGGCAGGATCCGTTGGACACGTAGCTTCGATTTGTCGGGAAAGTTTCCCGAAGGCTGAACTGGAAAAACCTTGGACGCCGTTGTCCATTTCCTGACCGTCGTATCGCCGCCCAATAAATTAGACGGCGAGAAAGGAAGACGATGAAATTTTGCAGGATAATACAATCTGCCGGCGGGATCCCTCGAAACCGGCGAGTTTCTTATTTTTCACTTTTCCACCGCTGTTATTTTATTTTCTCTCCTCGCCGTACCTACGCCCGGTTTTGGTTCCCCGATGCAAGCTTTCCCCGTGTTTCCCGTCCCGACGGCAACGAGAATGCGACAAATTGAAGAGTTCTTGCCTCCCAGGCGCGTATTTCGAACAGATTTTCGAAGAATTTGCAAGATAGAAGAACTTGTTTGAACGAAAGAGGAATAACCGGTCATCTATCATCGTTATCGCGACGTCGAAGTTCGTTGTTAATCGGAGTATCTTTACAAGCGCGTTCGAGCTGACTCTTTTTTCCAATCCCGTGAAGAGTCGGGATGTGAAAAAAATGCGTTGGGCGGACAGTTTGAAACTCGAGGAGGACGAGAAGTAAATTCTTTCCGCTATTAGTCCGACTGCAGATGGACCTATTCTACTTGCTCGATCAGCCGCCGCCGGACTACATACGTCAAGATCAGACCCGTTCTATTCGTCCGATCGGCCATTCTCCGCTTCCGCTTTTTCCCCTTTTCCAGGTTCCAGCACCCGCTCCTTCTCCCAGTAACGACGCTCCAATTCCGCTTGACGGATCAATGACGTCTGCGACCGCAGCCCGAGTCACGCGTGATAATCTCTGATCGCTGTCGCACGATCGGAATCGATCCTATTCCGACTATCCGATCACAGGCGGCGAATCGTAACCACCTCAGTCTCGGGACCAACCCTTTAAGCCGTTTATTAACGAAGGGAACGGCGGACGGGAGGTCGAGTGGAAGAGGTCGGAGAGAGAGGTCGGAGAGAGGCGGATAACTCTCCGGTCGGTTGGCGAGTGCCACCACTTCTCTGTACCATCGAAAGCTTTTCTTCGGAAAATGAATTTCTGTTCGAACTTCTCCTTCATTTTGGCGCAACGGTTCCCTCAGCCAAAACATTTTCTTGCGCTTTCATCCGTGAGCTTTTTGATCTTGCTGTCCTTTCATATAGTTGAAACGCTTTAGCGAGTGCGACACACTCGATCGCAGGATATTCGTGTAACTTTTCCTCCGTTTTCCCTCTCTCTCCCTCTCTCTCTCTTGCTTTATATCGTATATATCGTCGTGTACCCCTTGGCGTGTACGATGCGCGACAATACGGAGAATGGAAGAAATTTTAGGATAGGAAATACAAAAGTCGTCACGTCGAGCAACATTTAGATATCGATTTATTCATAAATGCATGTTCTTTGAGTTCCAATGCAATCGGGGAACGAGACATTTTTGAATTGGAAATAAAACAGCGCAGAGGGTGTTTGCGCTCGACGGGAAAGGAAGATAGAGAGAGACAGAGAGAGAGAGAGACGGAGAGAGAGAGAGAGAGATGTCACATACCGGGAAGGACGTAGTCGCGATCTCTCGTTAAATCTTGGTCGAGGCGAACGCTAGACTCGCGTGGCGAGAAGTCGAAGCTCCAAGCGCGAACGATCGTTGAACCTAATCAGAGAGAGAGACAGAGAGAGAGAGAGAGAGAGAGAGAGAGAGAGAGAAGGGGGAAAAAGGGAGAGAGAACGTCTGTCTCGAGCCGAGTGGTTCGATTAAAGTCGTTCACCGAGTTCTAATTTTTGTCGTTGCTCGCTTCGCGCGGAATTCTTTTGTATTTTCAAGCATTCTCTCGGCCCGAGGGCTCCTCCAATCCTCTTTCCAACTTCGGCTTCTTACGTGTTGCCAGCCACGCCGCGAACACCGCGTTCTCGGTGAAATGCACCGAGGCAGGCCTCGTTCACCGACTTATTCCGGAAAGCTCGTCGCGGATCACGAGTATCGGGAACCGGAAGAATCTCGAAGGAAACGTCGGAGCGGAATTGGCCCGGGCTCGATCCTCCTAGTAATTAGTCGGTCGTCGCGAAACTATTCTCGTCGCGGTAGACTGGCGTCGGGATCGCGTCGGGATCGCGTCGGGATCGCGACGGATTGGTGACGGGGTCGTGAGGGGATTGCGACTGGGTTAGCAGGAAGAGGAATCAATTTGCAGGCTGGCCCAGTTAGACGGTTCGATTCACCGACGACGATTTTCTTTTGAGCTCGCAGGGCGGTCGGTGTTTTCGCGAACGATGTTACGCCGACGCCAAACGAGTTTTACGTGTAGCACGATACAACGTCGGATGGAAATGGAGGTCGCGGAACGAGTATGCGGCCTGCCTTTTCTCCGCCACGGTAATGGTCCGTATTTGCTCGGCTCGGTTTCAATCGACTGCACGGAAAAATGCGAGGAACACCGTGCACTTTAATTCCTCCAAGAATAGCCTCGCTCTCATTCACGCCGGGATTAAATTTGATCGTTACTTCCTCGATTACACCCGTTTCCCGAATAATCGTCCGAAGCGGAGCGTTCCAACGGCTGGAAACCCCAATCCCGCTCCTCTTTTCCTTATATCTCTGATCATTCGCGCCCAGCTCGTTACCCGGCCTCGCCGCACGGACCGTGTTTCCTCGACAAATTATCGAAACGTTGATAAACTCGTCGAGTCGAGGTGGAGCGGTGAGAACGGACAAGGCGGGCAATTCGAAAAATCGGTGTACCTGGTGGAATTGGGGAGAGAGATTCCGGCGAACGATTTCACGGGTATCTGGCCGGGAAGTTCAGCTGTAAATCGCGGTATAATTTGCTTACGACTTTATTCGGTAAGAGAAACTACCGCTGGCGGAAACTTTGCCGGAACGTAAATCGTAATTAAAGTTCCGTTCAATTAAGACGCGAGGTGTAATTCAAGATCACCATAAACGCCCTCTCCGGTCATTAATGCATACCGTACGTGCCGAATGTTTATGCCTAGTTATTAAAACTGTCCGACCTAACGAGGCCATCAATGAATCCTTCCTCCTCCGAGCGATATTAAATTCCTGCACGATTAATTGGCCAACTTTTGGCAATCGGCCGGGGGTTCGTCTCGGAACGAAAGGAATTTACTTCTCGTTTAATAACGACCATTCGGAATCACCCGTTTACGCGAGATGTACTTGGAAAAAGATTACGCGATACCTGTAATTAAACCGTGAAGTACGGCGCGTTTAAAAAGTAGAATCCGAGCTACGGCGAATTTGTTAGAAAAATCTACGTTATTTGGGTAAAAATTTAAAGAAACAAAGATCAGCTTATCTTCGATAAAAATTCATAACTTGTCGGAATTTTCGAAGACTAAAGATTTGGTGTTGGATTGTTTTAATAAGCGTCCCGAGTCTCGGAGTGACTTTTTAATCACGCTGTATAACCTTCTCGCCTAGCGTTGGTACATCGGGACGGAAGGAAGTTTTCATTCCCGGAGGACTCGTCTCGCGTTCTCACCTCCGCGACCGTTTCGCCAACTCGCTTGTCTCCTCCTTTATTCGATGAATTTTTTCCTTTCCCCTCGTTTCAGCGGTGGCTTGGACATTTTTCAACCCGCTCTCGCTACTCGCGTCGCGACACAGTGACGACGCTCGGAGAGGCGAAGTTCGTAAGAGGAACAGAGGAGTTTGATTCGTTTCTTATTAAACTCGCTACGTTGTCGGTGTGGCTTGTTCGAAAAAGAACAGATTTGCATCGGAGATTGAAAATAAATAGCGCGGAAGTTACGAGAGGGAATTTTTTTAAGCGACTCCGCCGCAGGAAATTCGTCAAAAGTTTCACGTACATCGGGCTGATTATCAGCGAAAACGTCAAAGCGTTTAAATAGAAGCCGCCTGTGCGGGATATCGGAGAGAAATTTGAAAGACGAGGAACGAGCGGAGCGAGACGGAGAAGCGAAATTCTTATTTTTATACATTGGCGCCAGCGAGTAGTCGTTTGGAAGCAGTTCCATGCATCTTTCCCTAAGAACAAGCGGCCAAGTTCGACGTTAAACGCCGATTGAGACCTCGTTTAAGTCCTACATACCTTACGTCTCCTTTTTCCCTTTCTCCATTTCGAGCAATCGTTTCGTAATGTAGAGGGAGAGAGAGAGAGAGAGAGAGAGAGTCGGAGCTTTACGAGGTCCTCGGATAAATCTCGGAGCAGCTTGTTCCTTCGCCTTGATTCTCCTTCCGGATCGTATTCCTCGTAACGCGTGTTTCGTCGGACTGGTCCGTAGGAAGAAATTAAAAGGTCAGTCGGCCTGACTTGCCGGGAAATTCTCTTCCGTACGCGTGTGGTCAGGCTAACGAATAGATCGTAACCGATTTTACGTTTGGCCCGACCATACGAAAATCTCTGCGACCCATTCTATCTATTTCTTTTTTTCTCTCTGTTACACGATCGATCGAATCGATAACCCTTCATTAAGGGAAACGCGGCGGTAAAGGGCAGGCGACGACGTTTAAAAAATGGCGGCTGGAAAGGTGCGCGGAAAATCACGCGATGGTCACGTTTGCCGAAGAATAAACGCGAAACGAGATAAAGGGACCGCTTAACGATCGATCAGAACCCTGTAAACGAGCCTTCTACGCTTGGTAAAATTTCCATGCGCCTGCAGGCGCAGCTTGCTTGACAAATAACCCCCTCCCGGAAACCGAAACGGTTTCAACAGAACGAACGTTGGACGAATGCCTCGTCGCTGCCTTCCAAATACGAAATACGTTTTCCCGGCTACCCCCCTAATTTCCCGCCCGCTCGTACACCTGTAATCCGGCCAATTACCTCGCAGGCACGTCACACCGAGATATGGTAGGTTTGGCGGACGAGATGAGGAGGGGTCGAGGAGGGGTCGGCGAGAGGTCGACTAGGGATCGAAACGTAGGAAGATGCGGGCGCGATCGGGGAATTATCGCGTTATCGCGGTCGTTAATCGGCGGAATCCTGGCAGATGCACGCTCTTTACCAGCGACAGTGCTCGGAACAAGTCGCATGCTCCTTAATCAAGCAGTCGGCGGACGTACTCGCAGCGTTTTCCGCGCTCTTGACGAGAATCGAGCCGCCACCGGCCGGACGAGAGAGACTGCCTTTTAATCAATGCCGGACCTCCGGCTCCGCTTGAATTATTCAACCCAGACCTGGTCGTTCGAGGGTCACGGAATATTCTCAAGTTCGTGTAGACGCCTCTCTAGAGGCCAACGATCCGCCCTTTCCTTCTCTCCCACCACTTTAAAGCCTCTCGATTTCGTTTTTTCCCACCATTTTCCTTCCATCCCCGCCAGGTGAGCCGATCCTTTTCCTTTTTCTCTCTTCTCTCCTTCCTTTCTCTTCTCGATAGTTTCTGGATTATGGTCCAGCCTTCGGGAATCTTTTATCGCTTTTAAGCCTGACAAATTTTACGATTTCCCCTCTCGGCGTTTCGAAATTTCGGTTCGACGCCGGGACGTCGCGAGTATTATCGGTCGAACGGTTTCCTTTACGGTATTCTTCAAATATTTATCCATAAAATACTCGAAGCGTGTGGTGTTTGTATTGAAATGAAACATCCGCGCGATCGATGCCTTTGAAAATGGGGAAAAGCGGCCGTACGCGAGCTCTAACTTTGTTTTCCTTTCCGGTCCTTCTAGATTTTCCCCGGGACACGGACAGCGCCGAGCGAAAGAATGTGGTTGCTCGAACCATTAGCAGGATTTGAAGAGCAAACGACGAGTACGTTTGCTTTCCAGGGGGTAGACTGTTGCAAACGCTTTGGGTAAGGCGGCGGAGGGGGCTGGCTGCTTGCGCGAAGTCAGGAAAATGTTGAGAAAATGTTTGAAATATTCGAGGAATTCTCTCCGTAGGAACGTGACTGTAAAAGAGTTAAATAACTCGGGGGAAAATCAGAAGCGTCACCTGGCATTTTAATTGCTTCGCGTCATTAAGAGGGCCGCGATACCCCCGGAATGCTCGACGGTCAATTAGAAAAGAACTTTGGAACAACGCGCGCGCACGCGCTTCCCCGCCCCGATTTCGTCCGTGATGAAAACGCGATTCTACGCGATTCTACGCGATTCTACGCGATTTACTCGCGCGGCTGCCGAGGTATCGTCAAGCTTTCGGCGGATCGCCGACACGGTTATTTTTCCCGTTAGGGCAACTCGGTCGGTCGCGAGCCCTCTCGTTAAGCTATGATAAGCGGCTAACTATTCAGGGTCTCCGGTTGAAACGACAAGAAAATTATTCAGCGACATATCGGCTAGGAAAATACGTTTACGGAGGCTTAGAGCCTTAAGCGCGTCAGTGAATTATTGGCTAGGGAAATCGACCGTGGCGGGGTGCAAATCGAGAATAACCATCTCTATGTAAATCCGGATATAATTCCTGCCGTGATTCATAAGATATATGTCGTTGACGTTCCGACTCCGCTATCGTACGCTGAATTTCATGACTCCGCATGAATTTCATGAAAAATAATTAAACCACCCGGCCTCGGTTTTACGTGATAGTATTTCATGGAAATAAGGCGCGCCCGCGCGCGTCTCACCGCTTTTTCCTCTTCGTTTTGAAATAATCGTCGATTAGCACGTTTCCTCCGCGAGCTAGCTTTTTACATTTTCCCCGGATCCCTGACAAATGTCGCCTCGGCCAAGAGATTCGCGATTTTTATCTTTCCTCCCGCTCTTCTCTACTTCTCCCCTGCGAACGCGCAATCCGCGGTAAATCGGTAAATCGGGAAGAATTAGGAATTAAAAATATAAGAGTGCGACGCTTGAATTTGCTTGGGCGCAAGCGTCGGGTCTAAATCGTTTTGTCCTGCTGGCCTCGGTGGAAATGTTTGGGTGGCTGTTGGGGAGAGGGGTGGATCCGGAAAACGAGAGGTCCGAGGATATATTACGGGGCGGCTTGGCTGCTCTTCGCGTTGTTCTTGCGGCGCATAAGTAGTAGCGGAGAATCCCGACTTAAATTTCTCGCCTGCTCGCTCGAGAGAGCTAGGATGAGAGCGAGGCCGGCAGCGAGCTTGGTTTTACGCTATTGTTACACGGAGAGATTGCGGCAAACAACGGCCGACCGGTGTAAATTATTGAAGAGAACCGCTTACCGGGGAAGTTACTCGGAAAAACGCGCTGAAAATGGCGAACGTCCTTTTATTTTCGTCGGCGTTTTCCGCGCTCGCGTTTGTTTTGCCACGAATCGTCGCTGCTTCGGTGAGTACATTTTCCGGCAGAATTGTTGTCCTTGCCGTTTTACTGATTGCAGCTCGCTTTTTACCTCTTTCAATTTTCCCTTCATAGCTGCGAGGTTTCAGTCGCGGGAATCGTTCAACCCTTTCACACTGGCCCTTTGTCCAGAAAAAAGGGAGAAAATAAAACAGAGAAGGAAGAAAAAACGCAATTTCAAATTGAAGGTCAACTCGAGAGGTATTCTTTTTCCTTTTTTTCCCCATCGCAGCCATTCGCGGTTGCTTTTTAATTAGCCCTCTCGAATTTTTTCCTTCCTTTCACCGCGAAATTCCATTGTTCGACGTTCGATTATCATTATCGCGTTCAGCATGGAAACGAAACACCAGCGAGGTATCCTGCACGCCCCATCAACGAATACCGCGAAATCGTTCCCACAGTCTTTACTTTTCTCCTCCGCGACGATACTAATATCGCGAGATAAATATTAATACCGTAGCTTAATCTCGAAATAAATATCTCTTTTCTCGGTATTTTTTTTAATCAAGCATCGGGTATCACCGTGTCCGAAACAAGTATCCTAGCCGCTGGCTCTGCCTTTGTTCCCCCTCGTTCATCGAGAAAGATTAATTCTCGAATTCCCCGAATTTTTGCCTTCCACTCGGAGTACACGAAAACCGTATATTTGCGCAATTTATGTTTCCCTTGCCTTCCGACCGAGCAGGTTCGTCTTTGAAATACAACCGGCTAGTTTTACGCGGCCGATATCAATCTCTGGAATAATTTATCTCCCCTCTGGTTGGATACTCGCGTTTGAACCTCGGATATAAGTAGCTCTCACTGCGAATTACCATGCAAACAACGCCGTTTTGCGAGAACACGAATACAAGCCGAGTGCCCGCTTGTTTAAAGACTCCATTTATCCTTTGAATATTCGGCTCGCAGTCGAGTCGCTTTTTCTCGCCTTCCTCTTCGCTCGAGTCGAGATTGCATCGTGAAGGATCGTGGACAGTCGAACCATTGATCGGTGGGAAATATATCTACCAACTTTCGCTCGTTTAATCGGACCGCCGCTCTTAAATATTCAACGTGTTTCCACTCCCGTGGTAAATCCCGTGAACCAAGGAGACCCCTTCACCGAAATAAAAATTACGAGCTAGGTATATACCTGCCCAGGCGGCCCATCGAGAACGGATGAATCGGGAAATTAATTTAAATCCGGAAATTCCATCTGCGCCGGTTTTAGACGCAGACGTGTCCGAATAAATCCTTCTCGCTGTATCTCTCTTTCCCTCTTTCTCTCTCTCTCTCTCTCTCTCTCTCTCTCTCTCTCTCTCTCTCTCTCTCTCTTTTCTCGATATCTATTTCCCGAAACGCGAGGATAAATAGAAAGAGTAAAGCAAATACGCGAAAGGCAAACAATAACGATGAATGGTGGAAAAAAGTTGGACGAAATCTCCAACATCGACCGAATCAATTATCCACTTTCGCCACTTGGATTATCCCCGCGACCATCGGACGCTCTCTCTCTCTCTCTCGTCCTCTCTCGGTCGACCGCTCCTTCCCGCGGAGTGGCGTCCACCAGTGTAAACAGAATCAGAAACGTCCCTTTCGGTTTTTCACCACGGCCAGCCAGTCCAATAATCGTCCGATCATACACCCTACAACTTTTCCACCCATTTTTCCGTCGGCTGATAGGCGGCGCGTAGTGGGGACCGCAGCGACGGCTGCGAGGTGGGGTTCGTGGGACGGCGAGCCAGCAGCGG